>WBNM01025085.1:21997-43954 GCA_013399055.1 Ramphastos sulfuratus
GGGGGGGGGGGGGGGGGGGGTTTTGTTTTGGGGTTTTTTTTTTCCTCCTCCTTCTTCCCATCAAAGCTTTTCTTTTTTTTTTTTTCTCCCAGCAGAGCAGCAGGGCCTGTGAAAGAGCCTTTTAGCACCTTTGTTGCAGCCATCCCTGGTGACGATTGGGCCCAGCTGGTAGCAGATAGGAAAATGTGCCTCTCACAAAGAGCTTGCATCTCCCAGTCTCCCTCCTTTCAATAATTTTAAGAGCCCCAGAAACCTGTTGAGGATTCGAAGTAGCTTTTAGATGTGAAATGAGTGTTAAGTATTAGTAATCGGGAGATTAGGGCCCCGGGGACAATGGGAGATAAACAACTGCAATTAAGGCAAATCTGCCAGAGTAAACAAAATTTAGCAGAAACAGATGCCCTAACCATTTTGGGGGATTGATTGGAGGGCACCGAGGAATCGATTTTTGTCTTGTTTACACTTCCAAACCCCCGTGATAAACTGGGAGGCTAAATATTTCATACAGCCTGATTTTAGTTAATTTTTTTTCCAGCCTCTCACAGTAGGTCTGCTCTCGTCTAACAGTGACCAGGCCTGAGTTTATTCAGCATTCACAGGGAGCAGCTAATTGTCTATGAAGGGCCCCTGTGTTTAAATGGGCTTGACAGGAATTTAAATTTTGTTTCAATCAACCTCTGTGCTCACAGCCTGCTCCAGTTTCTAATTTTTAAATTAAACATGATTTTTTTTTTTTAAAAAAAAAAAAAAAAAAAAAAGCTGAGGCCTCTTCTCTGGAGCCTCCCACCCCAAGGCAGCTGCCACAGCACGGGAATGTGCAGGTTTATTAAGGCTGTAATAGCAAAGCACGGCAAGCTGCAGCCACAGAAAAGTTCATTGTCCCATAAATGTGCATCTGCCTGTTTGGATTTAATGGGAGATGCTGGGGTAAAAGGCTTGGCTGGTGTAAATCAGGATGGCTTCGCTGGCATCTGCCTGCGTGGCTGTGGAGAGCTGTGGTTTCCACCTGGGAAAGGCTCCCTGGTAGGGAATGGTGGCATTAAGATACAACTCTGAGAATGGAAATGGGTTTTGTGGCCTCAGTCATTTGTTCACTGACCTTGTGAGAGATTCAAAGGAATTTTTTTTTTTTCCAAGCCAACTAGCGGTGATATATTTTGCTGCCTTCTCTGTCTTCCACACATTTCCTCTGACGTTGTTTCATACCTGAGCTTTTTCTGCTTCTGAGACAGGGTGATTTGGCAATATATTCTTTCTAGATCATTTAATACTTGCTTTTATTTAATTTCTTTCCTAAACCTGGCTGACTTGGGGATGTGATTTTGCAGACCGAGCATAGGCATGTAACACAATAATACGCAGGGAACTTCAGAAGCACCTTGTTCATTTGCAGAAACTTCATCACAGAAGTGCTAGCAAAGTGTGAGCTGTTTCATTCTATGTTTTTGCTTCCAGCCAGATCATTTTCTGAGTGTTTTGTTCATTGTTGCTAGAGTGTGTATGTGTGCAGACGTGTATGCACACAGCATTTTCTACTCCAAGGTTTGGGTGAAAAACATTTAGAAGATTGTTTCAGTTTACTCCAGCGTAGTGGTTTCCTTTTTTTTTTTTTTTTTTTCTCCCATTCAGTGAAAAACAGTTTCTCAAAACTTGGAGAAAACAACCTTTTTTCCCACCCTTCTTTCCCAAGGGAACAATTAGTCTCTGAAGGAAATACTGTATAAGCTTTTACTGTCTTGACAGGCTCTGTTTGGTGTCAATGAGACTGTTCTTATGCTGGCAGTGATGCTGGCAGTGAGGTATAAGCTGAAGAGACTTCTGCAGGTGGATCTCCATTAGCATTACAGTTCGGCTCAGGTGTGCCTTTTTGGTGTTAATCTGCTCTTCCAGAGATACCACTCTTTCTTTCTCATCACAGACAGATCTTGAAGCTCATGAATTGAATCAATTTCAAATGAAACCAAACCAGAAGACAGGCTCCAGGCATGCACCTAATGAGTTCCAGCTATTAATGGGCGCTGTGTCCACAGAGCAGACCAGAGCTGGTCAAAAGTAAAACCTCTTCCATGCCTGAAACACTGCACCAAACGTTTCACTCTGTGGATCTGCTTCTGTTGTCGACAGCTTGCTAATGTTGATATACTCTATCAGCCTTGGGCCACTCTCTCTATTCCTCTTCTATAGCTCTTCTTAACCTCAGCAGCACTTGCAGAAGCATACTCCAACTGTCTTTTGGTTGCCTTTTTTTTTTTTTTAAGAGTCATCACCAAAAAAAAAAAAAAACAAAAAACCAAACCACCAAACAGAGATACCTTTGATGGGAGTTAGCTGGTTTTGTTAGCTGAGCACCAAGAGGCCTGCCAAGCACTGCTGTCAGTTCTGACAGCAAATATCAAAGGCAAAACTGCTGTGGAAAGAATGATCTGCAGATGGGCAAATAGACTCCTCTCTGCCACAGCCAAAACCAAAACTCTGTAGTAAATTTAAGACTAGTATGTGTCACAGAAAGAGAAGAGCTGAAATCAGACTCATCCATGTATACACTCATGCACACCCTAGGAGGGGATCAAGTTGTTTGAAGTCAAGTTGCCCAGGGAGGTTGTGGATGCTCCCTCCCTGGAAGTGTTCAAGGTCAGGTTGGATGAGGCCTTGAGTGACCTATTCTAGTGGGAGATGTCCCTGCCTGTGGTAGGGGGTTGGAACTAGATGATCTTTGAGGTCCCTTCCAACCTTACCATTCTATGATTCTATGATTCTAAATTCATGCTGTAGAAGTCAGAGGACTGACTCCTGCTAATCTGACCCAAAACTAAATATTTGTCTTGACTCATGGGTTTCCAGCCTGGACACATCAGTCAGGTGCACAAGGGGTCTGTGAGGACTCTTTTCAGGGCCACCAGACCATTGCTGGGTTATGACCATTGTCCAATGTTTCAGAGTAAGGTTTTTAAAAAAGGGCTTAATTGTAAAGGAAGGAACTGCATTGATATTTGGAAATTCAAGTGTGATTTGTGGACAGTTCTTCTTCAAGTTAAGGTTTTGAGGTTTAAGTTCATCTGTTCTTCCTCTTGGTCCATCCGTTATGCTTGGAAACTGCTGGTATTCAAAGACAAATCCTGTAAACTCCAGCAGAATTTTGGTGCCTCAACAGAACTGCTAAAGCAGACGAAAATCACTTGCAATTAACTTTATCCTATAAAAAGTACAAGTGCATTGGTAAAAGTTAATCATCAAATAGATAAACAATAGGGAAGGGGGAGAAAAAAAACCCAAACAACAAAAAACCCCAAACAAAACCCCATAAAAGGAATCCTTCTCAAAAGATAAACAAAAAATACAGCTCCAGGACTTCACTGCTTTAATAGCATTATCCATTTATCTTTGATACGTTTCTTACCCTCTCTTCACTATCTCAGATATCATCAGAGGGATAAAATCATTAGTGTGCTAATCTAGATAGCTGGAGTTCTAACACTGACCTAGGCTAATCTGCCTTTGCAATTTCAAGAACTATGTTTGACTCCTCTGAAAGTAACCTTAAATTGTAGTCTTGTAAGAATTCCAGAGCTGTATCCTTCACTCCTTCTCCTAATGAGGTTATGACCAAATGCTCATTATAATTGCTTTAGACTCCTTTTAATTTTCAAGCTTATTAATCATAAGAAGAGTTATTTAAAATTGCATAAATTAATCTTAGATTAAAAGCCCATCAAAGCCTCGAAACAATTAAGAATAAGTAGGATTTCCCTGGGGCAGCAAGTTTTATTTTAATAGTGTAGTCAGGTGGATATCAGAACATTGAAGTATGGTAGTGATTAATGTATGCAAAATTTAAATGAGAGTTTTTAAATGGCAAATCTAAATCACATATTGACCTAACTGTAGGCTTTAACTGCATTGTCTGTCATATATTTAAACTGTTTAGTAATCAACGTTTTAATTACAGTGCATGTTAGGGAGGCCGCGCAACAAACAAAACTCGCCACTTCCCGGCACGCTGCGTGCAACTGTTCAGCAGGCTGGGGCCGTGCTGTGAGCTACACAGAGTGAGGAATGAGGAAAGAGAGCAGAAACTTCAAGGAGACTCATGATACTTGATTTTGCTTATGGATCTGTTCTTGTGTCTGCTTCATCTCTGCCCAGAAAATGCCACTGATCGATGTGGTTTTTCCGGCCCTCCTTGCTGCTTCTGCCATTTTCCACACTAATTGGTCCTTTCTGCTCTCTGAGCTGGCAGAAGCTACAGGTGATGTCCTTGTGGGGATGGGAGCTTTTGTGGAAACGTGACTTTTTGGGTGCTGAGAAAGATTTGGGGGTGCTGGTGGGTGAAAAGCTGGAGCCCAGCTGTGTCCTGGGATGATCTCCAAGGAGTGGAGGGAGAGGATTCTACCCCTGTGCTCCACTCTGCTGGGACCCCACCTGCAGCGCTGGGGCCAGCCCTTGAGTCCTCAACACAGGACAGACATGGACCTGTTGGAATGGGGCCAGACAAGGCCACAGCAATGATGGGAGAGCTGGAAGCCTTCTGCTGTGAGGCCAGGCTGATAGAGTTGGGGTTGTTCAACCTGAGGCAAAGAAGGCTCCAGGGAGACTTTCTGGTGGTCTTTCAGGACTTGAAGGGGCCAATCAGAAATTTTGGGATAGACTTTTGAGCAGGGCCTGTTGTGACAGAACAAGAGGTGTTGGTCTAAACTAAAAGAGACTGGGGATGAGATTTTTGACACTGAGGATGGTGAAAGCCTGGCTCAGGTTGCCCAGAGAGGTGGTAGATGCCCCATCCCTGGACCCATTTCAGGTCAGGTTGTTTGTGGCTGTGAGCAACCTGTTCTAGTTGCAGCTGTCCCTGCTGAGTGCAGGGAGGGTGGACTAGATGATCTCTAAATGTCCCTTTCCACCCAGACCCATCTGTAATTCTGAGATTCTTTGGTTTGTGCCTTCAGCCTGGCTGCGCCACCCTGCAGCTTTGCAGGCACCTGCAGATCTGCTGGAGCACTGTGCCTTTGGCCCCTGCTATGGGAAATTGCACTCCAGCAGCCAGCAGCAAGAGGCTCTCGGGGATGCTGAATTCCTCACCAAGCACAGCGAGAGGCAGTCCTTGCCCTCAATAGTCGCTGTTCTGAGGATAAGAACTGGGAGAGAGAACTGGGCCAGTAAACACTTGGTCCCAGATCAAACACAGCCTTGCAAGTACATAAGAAAAGTTGGTACTTCATGGCTAGACTTGCTGTGAGTTGACATCTGCAGTCCCACCACTGCGTGTGCCTCATGAAAGAGGCAAAGAGGCTTCATTCAAAGTCAGGTTGGCCAAGGCTCTGAGCAACGTGCTCTGGTTGCAGATGTCCCTGCTCAGTGCAGGGAGCTTGGACTAGATGACTTGTAAAGGTCCCTTCCAACCCAAACCAGTCTGTGATTCTGTGGTTTCTGGAGGAGAGGGTCTCTCAAAGCAAAGATTGATCTTGTTGGTGCTGCATGACACTGGGGACCCACATTCTAGGCACACATGCTGGGCCTGCTGATCACTGCTGTTTCAAGCACTTCAGGGACTCTTTTCTTTAAAGGGTCACCTCCCATGGTCAAGGTACATCCTGAAATTGCACAAAGACATGCAGCAGCCAGATCACACTTAAAGAGCATCTCGCAGAGCCTTTTCACCCATGTGTATGTTCTGTGTCTCCACGGATCAACACAAGTGTTTAAAGCCCTCAGATTTTTTTGCCCCACCTAAACCCTTAGACACGAGCAATGGAGGGAAGCCTGCTGCATAGAGCAGCCCCTGAGGAGGACTCTTGACACTTTCTGTGCCTGTGAATTAACAATGTATGGGGAGTCAGCAAGAGAGTATTGGCCTGAGGATTCCTCGCTGCTATTCCTGGCTGTGGGAGCAGAAATGGGCCTTGTGGATAGCTAGCACAGATAATTAGAGCAGCGTTTCGTTTGCCTTGTCCTTGGAGGCAGAAGCTCTAGATGTAAAATCTTCTGCTACTGCAGGCAGTGGTAGTGTGATGAAATCTTCTCCATGCTGAGGTCAGTAGAGGGGGACACAGGGTAAGTAGTTTGGGTCACTCAGCATTTTGCCTTTCTGGGGGTCCTGGGAAGATCACACAGTTCCAGAGCTGAGGTTAGTGTTCGTCCTTTTGGAGGTCTGACTTGTGCTCCCACTAAGCATGTGAATGGGCAAGAACTTCCCCTCAAGTGGATTACAAGAGCTGCAAATAGCACAGTGCATATCTAGCAGTGGCAAAACTAGCTGAGATGATGACTGTGGTGGGCTGCTTTACAGCCAAGTCCTCGTTTTCCAGAATCACAGGGCTTGTGCTACTTCAACCAGCTAGGGATGAGTTGCCAGACAGGCTCTTCTGATTTAACATGTGTCCTGTGGCTGTCTGATCAAGCTTGCCTCTGTTCAAAGAGAGGACCTGCAGCAGAGGAAGGCAAGGGACATCCCAGAAGCATAAGAGGTGTCACAATTTTGGTCATGTTTTGCACTGAGTTCCTGCAGACCCAGGCTGAGATTCTCCCAAAAAACTCTCAGATGTGGTGAGGTGGAAATGTGTGTAGACAAGCAGATGGGTCCCAGGTGTCCTGCAGGCAGTGATGAGGCTGTGCACAGCTGAATCAGAAGATGCCAACCCAGTACCTGAAGGTGGCCTACAAGAAAGCTGGGGAGGGACTTTTTGCAAGGACACATCACGGTAAGAGGAGAGGGAATAGATCGGACTTGGAGGAGGGGAGATTTAGTCTGGAGATTAGGAAGAAATTTTTTACAGGAGGAAATCTTTTTACAGTGAGGGTGGTGAGACACTGGAGCAGGTTACCCAGGGAGGTTGTGGATTCCCCCCTCCCTGGAGCTGTTCAAGGCCAGGTTGGATGAGGCCCTGAGCACCCTGGTCTTGTGGGAGGTGTCCCTGCACATGGCAGGGGGTTGAAACTAGATGATCTTTAAGAATCTTTCCAACCCAAACCATTCTGTGATTCTATGATCCCATGCTCATCAAAGATCTCAGTTCCAACTGCCAGGGAAGCCTTGCCAGTGTCTCTAGGGATTCAGGAATTACAGGGAAGGGAAGCAGGCTTCCTGTTTTCATTTTGTTCTTAAAAGGTGCCTCAGTACTCAGAGGTGCCATGTTTTATGCAGGAAAAGCTCTGTGTGGCTCCACGTGATGCACCACGAAGATGTTCCATGCTACAGAGCAGCGATGTGCCATTTCTAACATTGCCTAATGAACTGCTGCATTGTCTTCTCCCTTCCCCCCTTTAAAAAATGGCCCCAGAATCTCATGTTAAGCAGAGAGTGAGCTTCCCTTAAAGCAGCCTGTAGCCATCAGTAATATTTATTTTCTCTATTTGTTTTAAGCCTGTGAAGACTGTGGTTTCCTCCATACTGTCCTGATGGAGCCCTGACCAGCAAGCGTGCAATGCCCCTAGCCCTAATGTGCCATTAATGATAGGTTAATGTAGAGTATAATGTTTTTTGGACTCTGGGTTCATTACACTTCTGAGTGCAAGGTCCTTCTGCCGAGCGCCCAAGGTCCCACTGCATTATATCATGCAATAAAAATACCCTTTTCATATCACAGCCTAATAAACTGTATTTGAAATGCTGTCTGAGGGTACTGCCACTGCCTTGATCGTCACCGTCTGCAACAGTTGGGATCTTTTTATTGTGGATTTTGTCAGCCTGAATTCAAAATTTTAAAGGAAATGCATTGTTTGGCTGTGCTCCTTTGTAACAGATCATAGAATTTTTTCATTTGGAGAAGACTTCCAAGATCATAAGAGTCCAGCTGTCAACATAACACCACCGTGGCCATTAAACCATGTCCCAAAGTGCCATGTCCACGTGTTTCTTGAACACCTCCAGGGATGGTGACTCCACCACCTCCCTGGGCAGCCTGTTTCAGTGCCTGACCACTCCTGCAGGAAAGAATTTTTTTCCTAATATCCAACCTAAACCTCCCCTGCCAAAGTTTCAGGCCAAAACAAGTGCATTTTTATTGTGAGGCTGGTTTAAAGGGCCAAAGAAACAGGCAATGACTGATGTTAGCCAGAATGATGCCATGGTACATTCCAAACATCAAGTACTGGTCAGTCACCCAATTCACTTGTAGATCTGTAAAAGTGACAGGGTGGTGATTCCTGGGGCACAGAAGAGTGTGGCCAACAATTTACTAAGGCAGGTTCTCCTCCCCCTCTACTGTGACCACATCTAGAGTATTGTGTCCAGTTCTGCACTTTCCAGTTCAAGGAAATGGACATGCTGTGGAGTGACCAGCAAAGACTTTGAGGATGGTTAAGAGACTGGAACATCTGTCTTATGAGGAAAGGCTGAGACACCTGAGGTTGTTTAGTCTGTAGAAGAGAAGACTGAGAGGATATGTTAATAATGTTTATCAGTATCTGAAGAGTAGGGGGCAAGGAGGCAGCACCAGGCTCTTGGCAGTGGTGCTGTGAGATAGGAGAAGGATACAAACTGGAGCACAGGAAATTCCACCTCAACATGAGAAGCAACTTCTTTGCTGTGCAGTTGCTGGAGTACTGGAACAGACTGCCCAGAGAGGTTGTGGAGTCTCCTTCTCTGGAGACTTTCAAGACCCTTCTGGATGTATTCTTGTGTGACTTGCCCTTGGTGATCCTGCTTTGGCAGAGAGGTTGAACTGAGTGATCTGCAGAGGTCCCTTCCAACCGCAACCATTCTGTGACTCCCTGGACTTGTACATGGGAGCCAGCGTAAACTGTTATGCCTGTATTAGACTAAATAGCTAAAAGAGTTCAGGTAGCCAAGATCTGGGGCTGTGAGTGATGCACAAACCTTGTGTTAGGGATGTGCCCAAGGGAACTTTCGTCTTCCCTGGGCAGCTCACCCTCATTCCTAGCTCAATGATAGTGAGCAGATCCAGAGCAGAGCTGCATGTGGTGCTGGAAAAAGCCCATGGGTCTGCAGTCCTACCAAGGATGCAATGTAAAGTCTGTTTTAATAAGCTCTGGGTGGGTTATTATCAGAAAAGAAGATTCCTTAGGCTAGAGGAGAAGGCCATGAAAGCAAAATGTTGAATTTTAAGGCTAGGTTAAATTAGTGAACTTTTACCCTTGAATAATGGCAATTTAATTGACTGGGCTAAATGATTGATGGTTTGTGAGCACTGAGTTTGAATTAGCAGGGCTGCATGTGCAGGGGAGGGCACTGCCCTTTTAATTTCATGTCAGATATTTAAATCATTTACATCACCCTCTGTGAGGTGCTCCCCTTGGAAAAGAGTTAACCTGTCTGGTGGGACACCGCAACTTGAGCAGTGTACCCTTTATCAAGAGAACAAGATGAGACAAGTTCATTTAAAAAGCCTGGTTTGTCATTGTTTATCTCATTTTCAGAGTTGACACACAAAATTAGGCTGCCTGACACTCACTCCAGGGCTGTCCCTGGCCCTGTCCTGCCTGACCTTTTCGGCTCCCAGCTGTGGTGTGCTTGCTGGTGGCTGCTGCTTCTTGGCTGCAGAAATTTCTGCGTGTCCTACCAAGCCAGACCCCTGGCCATGGTAAGGCAGGCATGAGGAGTGGTGGCTTTTCAATGTCTTTTGATGGTGCTTGAGTCTGCTGGGTGGACTGATGGGCAGGTATTTTCAAGGCTGAGTATTTAAAAAAACACAGAATCTCAGCATAGTGGAGATTGGAAAAGACCTCTGGAGATCACTCAGTCCAACCCTACTGCTAAAGCAGGGGCACCCATAGCAGCTTGCCCTAGATCACAATGTCTAGGTGGGTTTGAATCTTTCCGGAGAAGGAGACTCCACAACCTCTCTGGGCAGCCTGCTCCAGGGCTCCAGCACCCTCAGGCCAAAGAAGTTTCTCCTTAAGTTCAAGTGAAACCTCCTGTGTTCTACTTTGTGCCTGTCACTAGACACCAGTGGAAAGTCTGGCCCCACCCTCTTGACTCTCCTCATGTTCAGACAGAACCTCTTGGGTACCAATTTCTGCCCGCTGCCCCTTGTCCTGTCAGTGGGCACCACTGAGAAGAGTTTGACCCCATCCTCTTGCCTCACCCCAGCTCCTTTATCTCTTGCTGAGCATTGATCAGATCCCCTCTGGGACTGCCCTTCTCCAGGCTCAACAGCAGCAGGGCTCTCAGCCTTTCCTCCTCACAGAGATGCTCTAGGCCCCTTGGCATCTTCAACTGGCTTCTCTCCAGTGTTTCTCTGTCTCTTTGAACCAAGGAACCCAGAACTGGACCCAGTACTCCAGATGTGGCCTCATCAGAAAAAAGGAGAAGGGGAGGAGAGCCTCCTCACTAGAGCAATATAATCTAACCCTTGGGAAATCTAAGGAGTAGTTTGTGAAACCCCAGGTTTTGGTGGAATCGCTTCACAAAACAAAGCAGCCCTGGCCAGCAGCATGGCTGGCTGGTGTTTTCAGCCTGGCAGAGCCTGCAGTTTCCCTCTGTGGGTTGTGAGGAGCATAAATGCAAGGATATATCCTGGGTGTGAGATGTCTTCCTCTGCGGGGAGCCTCTCCATCGTAAAGGAGATTCATGGGAGAAGCGGCCTGGCTCTAATAGCTGCCTTTTAATTGCCCCAATGCATCTGCTCTTCCTTTTCTGTGGGCTCTGCCTTGTTTTTCCTGAGTTCTCACTTACGTCCTTGACTGTTGCTTTGTTTTAGAGGCAAAACAGCTACTTCTGTGCCATCTCGTTTATAATAAGCCTTTCACAGAATCACAGAATCCCAGCATGGTGGAAGTTGGAAGGGACCTCTGGAGATCATCCAATCCAACCCCCTACTAAAGCAGGGGCGCCCACAGCAAGTTGCCTAGGATTGCAGTGTCCAGGTGTGTTTGGAATCTCTCCAGAGAAGGAGACTCCACAACCTCTCTGGGCAGCCTGCTCCAGGGCTCCAGTACCCTCACACCAAAGAAATTCCTCCTCATCTTTAGGCAGAACTTCCTGGATTCCAGTTTGTACCTGTTGCCCCTTGTCCTGTCGCTGGGCACCACTGAAGAATCTGGCTCCATCCTCCTGCTCCCCGCCCTTTCTCTCTCTTGCTGATCCAGGCCTTGACAACCCTTTTATCAAAGAAAAGAAGAACTGTCCAGATCTCAGACTCCTCCCTAAAAAGTTCTAGCTGAGCTTTCCAGCCATCCCAAAGAGCTGAAGCCAAAGCACCTCCACTCTTCCTCCATAACTCTTGTGGATAATGGCGTATTTTATTCCTTTGGCTCACACATTTGCTGGCCCTGGCCCACAGAGTCTTTTATTGCTTGGAGCTGATGCCGTGAGGATTTACTGTGCTCTTTTTAGCCTGGTACTGCTACATGGCTCCACTCAGTGCCATCCTCACCCAATCAGCCAGCAGCCTTGCAGGCCCCACGTCAGCCCCGTGCTGGCTCGCTCTCAGTGTGCCGCTTGCTGTCACTTGCCGCTGCGCTGGGCCGCGTGCGCTGGCAATTCCCAGCCGTACGTCACCCTCCCCAAAGGCTCCTCTGCAGATCTGCTCTGATTCCTGTCAGGCGTTGTTTGCAAGAGCTATGAAGTTTAGTGTTGCAAAAAGTGAGCTGCTTCCGAGTGATTTGGAGTGGAGGTTTTCATCATCTGTGATGGTTTCTCCTGGCGATTGCTTTCTTTCAGTCATTTATGTAATTGCGGTACTTGGTTTCCTGTGGATTTTTATACTTCATTTGAGATTCATCTGAAGATGGCATGTTCCCATCTCTAGGAATATGGCCAGATTGAGGCATGAGCTGCTGAAGCTGGATGCTGAAATTGCAGGCCATATTTTTCTTTCACCCTGAGCTGCTGTTTTGATTTTTCGAGGTGTCTAAGACACAGTCTTCCAGCACCTGCAGTTGCCATTTCCTTCATCACCAGGAGTATTTTCTAGTTATCCTTCTTTCCATCACACTTAGTTCCCACAGAAGCTTCTCATGGAGATCTATTTCAGTCTATTTTCATCTCTTTATCAGCTGGTCAGCAGCATATGCTCAGATGGCTAAGAAGGACACCAGCACCTTGGCCTGTGTCAGGAATAGCATGGCCAGCAGCAGTAGGGAACTGATTGTACCCCCATACTGGGCACTGGTGAGGCCACACCTAGAATCCTGGGTTCATTTTTGGGCCACTCACTACCAGAAAGATGTTGAGGTGCTGGAGCATGTCCAAAGCAGAGCAACAAAGTTGATAAGTGGTCTGGAGCACAAATCTTAAATGGATAATATGGATCCAAGGAGTTTGCTGGTTTGAATCATCTGTTTATTGCATCTTCATGTCCATAACCACAGGGTGTTTCAATGGTTTTTTTTTTTTTTAATAGCTTTAAAAACCCAAATTTTGGGAGGTTTTCACAGGTAGGTTGTAATTATCTTGGCTAACTCTGCCTTTTCCCCTCTCCAGGGTCACCCCTTCATCGTGCAGTACAACGATGGGAACGCTGAGGTCGTGTCCATGTGGGTGTGCAGGATGCTTGAGGAACGGCGCTCAACCCAAGGACCACAGTGAGCTGGGCTGGCTCACAGCAAGCCACAAAGCAGCAGCTCCTCCTGGACTGGCAACACCAGCCCCACACTTTGGACTCTTGGTCTCTCCACGTCACATTTTACTAAAAAACATTTTTCTAGAAGCATCAACAAAAATCTTTCAGGATATCTGTTGCTGCTTTTCCCCTCACTACCACATTAAGGAATCTTCTGCCCACCTTTTGTTGCTGAGCATTTTAATGCCCTCAAATTATCTCCAGTTAAACTGTACACAGCCTTAAAGCAAGTATTTTGTAGTTCTATTTTTTGGTTATTGACTGTATTGTATATTTCCTGCCTCCAGAGTATTTTTTAACTGTTAAAGCCTTTTGCTATTGTACAGATGACATGGAAGATTTGGTAAGGAGTTGTTGGCAGGTTGACCACTCAAAGTTGGGTCTTTGAGTGCAGACAGCCAGAAAATGCTGAGTTTAAAAGTGAAACAAACCCAGCCCCCACACTGGTGTGTGCCAAGAGCATCCATGCTCAAACAGTGCAGGCTGACCCATGAATGCAGGAAGGTTCTTCAGGACTAGGGCAGGGATTGGCCAAACCTTGAGTACTGGGTTTAGTTTTGGGTCCCTCACTCCAAGAAAAACATTGAGGTGCAGGAACAGGTCTGGAGAAGAGCAGTGAAGCTGGTGAAGGGTCTAGAGCAGAAGTCTTTTGAGGAGTGGCTGAGGGACCTTCAGTTGTTCAGACTGGGGAAAAGTAGGCTGAAGGGAGACCTCATTGCTCTCTACAATTCCCTGAAAGGAGGTTGGAGACAGGTGGGGGTCGGCCTCTTCTCCCAAGGAAGAAGTGATAGGACAAGAGGAAACAGCCTCAAGCAGCCCCAGAGGAGGTTTAGGTTGGACATGAGGAACAATTTCTTTCCCCTGAGAGCTGTCAAGGCCTGGCCTAGGCTGCCCAAGGTCAGGGGGGGAGTTCCCATCCCTTGAGGGGTTTTATAGCCACAAAGATGTGGTGCTGAGGGACATGGTTTAGTGGTGATCTGGCAGTGCTGGGTTAAAGAGTTGGACTCCATGATCTTAAAGGTCTCTTCCAACCAAACCAATTCTGTGCTTCTAAGGTTTTGTTGAGGTGGAAGAGTATACAGTGCTCTCCTAGATAAGAAGTAGGGGTGCTGCAGGATGAGCATGAGCCAGAACTGAGATGGGCTGTTGGCTTCTGACCATAAAGGGAGAGCAGCTCTGGGCACAGGGAGCTGGCAAACAGCAGCTGCACAGAGGGATGAGGTCTGGCCCATGCCACACCAGGAAGCTGAGGGCCACCACCCAGGCTTACTTAGCACCTCACAAACTTGTGGGGCAACAGAGCCTGTGTAGAGGGGCCCAAGCCAAGCTGTGCCACTTGTCCTTATGGCCAGAGAACAAGCTACAGGGCTTTAATTTAATCACAGCAGTTCGTGGTTTACTTGGAAGCATCTTGCTTTTCCCAGCTCTACCTTGCTTCTGATGTTGGAGTCACTGCAGGATGGGTGCAGCTGAGTCAAGCCAAGGCTCCCAGGTTTGCTGTTACTACGAAGGAATGAACAGTGCAATGTCCCTGATGTGTGGTTGCTGCTCCTGCTGTTTCTGTGCTCTTCACCACAGACTGACACAGACTTGATCAGTCCTTGAGTTCAGATGTGGATTAAAACCCACAGCAGAGAGGAGAAGTGTGAAAGGGCAGGACTGGGGCATGTGACATGGATGGAGGAGGAGATTGGGGCTTCTGTTTGCTTGTCTTTGCATTAGAAATAAACTTTTACTAATAAAAAAACAACTCGGTGGTTTGTTACATACCAGCAGCTTTAAAAAAAAAAAAACCACAAACACAAAACCAAACAAACAACAAAACCACAATTTGGTGAAAAATTCCTCCTGAACCACCGCAAATCCAAAATGTTACTCTAGAAGCAGCCTGGAAAAGACTTTGTTTCCTTCCCTGGAGGGGTCATTTGTCTTCTTTTGAGGTATAGAGGTTGCAGGCATGAACTTATAGACTAAAGTTTGTCTTAATTGCTCTGATGTCACAACCTCCCTGGCAGATAACAGTGCAATGAATGAGTCAACGGCCCTCATACCTCCAGGTCCTGTTTCTAAAGTGAGACAAATTCCTTCCCTGTGAGCCAACCAGACTGTAGGCAGCTCTTCCATTTATTTATCTCCAACAGCTTGCATTAGCTTGCTCTGGCTAAAAAGTCTCTCCCTTGGATTTAGTTAAAAAGTCAGTGAAACAGTCACACAGAGTCACAGAATGGTAGGGGTTGGAAGGGACCTCTGGAGATCATCTAGTCCAACCCTCCTGCCACAGCAGGTTCATCTAAGAGCAGGTTGCACAGGATGGTGTCCAGGTGGGCTTTGAAAGAGCACAAGATGGAGGCTCCACCACCTCTCTGGGCAGCCTGCTCCAATGCTCTACCACCTTCAGTGTAAAGCAGTTCCTCCTCAGGGCTAGGTGGAACTTGCCATGTTCAAGTCTGCGCCCACTACATCTTGTCCTGTCAGTGGGCACCAGTGAACAAAGCCTGGTCCCATCCTTCCTGACCCCCAATCTTGAAGTATTTGTTGGCATTGAGATTCCACCTCTCAGTCTTCTCCAGGCTAAAAAGCCCCAAATTCCTCAGCTTTTCTTCATAAATCCAAGACTTCCCCCTTGATCTCCCTGGCAGGGAGGTCAGAAGATGTGGAACACCCCAAGGCAGTAGAAGTTTCTCCCCAAACCCAGATGAAGGGATCCCCTGGGGTACAGTGCTGCTGGATTTGGGGTGAGGAACTGTGAGTTTGTGTCAAACATGACTGAGGTCACCAAGACATGTGAAGCATGCCCCAGGCTCTGCCACCTGGCCCCATGTAACGTCATCCTGACCCCAAATCCTGCTCCAGGGACGGGCAGCGGAGGGGCAGGGAGATTTTCCCAGCTGCCAGGCAGGGCTGGGAGGGGGTTTATCAGTGCTGCTTTCCAAGCTGTGCTGAATTGGGCCTGTCTGGGGACATTGTCTCTGTCCTTCTTGGTGCAATGTTTTGGAGCCTAGATCAGGGGCATTTCATGTCTGAAATGCAGTTCTATCAAGTGACTGAACAAAAGAAAATGGCCTCAAATTAGCCAGTGGAGGTTTAGGTTGGATATTAGGAACAATTTCTTCCCTGCAAGAGTGGTCAGGCATTGAAACAGGCTGTCCAGAGATGAGGTGAAGTGACCATCCCTGGTGTTCAGGAAAGCTGTGGCCATGGCACCTGGGGACATGGTTTAATGGCCATGGTGGTGTTGGGTTGATGCTTGGACTCGATGATCTTGGAGGTCATCTCCCAACCAAAACAGTTCTGTGATTCCATGTAAAGCTTATAGAAAACACAGCAATACTACAGCCTACAGCTGAGCCTTGCTCTGAAGATGCCAGGGAAGAGGGCATAGTGAACACCTTAATTCAGCAATGGATGCTCTGGATGCCCTGAGTGACCTCCTTCATCTCCCCCAGTCCTACTCCTCATGCCACCAGCTCATTTAGGGCCTCCTCCAGCAAACCCACACTAGTCTCACTGCTCTCCTCACCCTGTGACCTCTCTGGTGGTGGTATGGATAAACCAAACCTGTTATGAGAGTGTGGAGGAGCCTGAGAAAAACTGGGTGTGACCCACCTGTGCCAAAACTCCTAGTATTGTCCCCTTCTCCCTGCCTGTGATCCTTGCCAGGAGCTGCTCATCCTGTGAGCCAAGCCTGGGGTAGTTTGTCCTCAAAAAGCAGCACAGAATTAGGAAATCTTTGGTTTCTTGGATCCCGTGGCCAAATCCATCCTGCTGTCAGCTTCCCAAAAGCAAAATGTCTGTCTCCCAAGTAACAGCCTGAAAAGCTGCTTGATGTGTCTGTGGGTCTGTACACACACACATCGGGTGGATGACACCAAGCATGGGGTGGCTTTGAGTGGTCCCCAACTCATCCTTCCCCCTGAGCTTAGTGTCTGTGGACTACAAAAAGCAGTGACCAGCAGTGGATTGGTGTCAACTGGGAAATCACTGGAAACAGCTTTCTTTGCTCCTTTTGACATCCAAGAGCATAAGGAAAGGGGGGATGGGGTGAGTGGGATTGAGTCTGGGAGCAGGGTTTGTGGTTTTCCTGCCTCACAAAGCTCTGTGGCCCCACAGGAAAAGTTTACCTGGAGGCATAAATGGAAAAAGGATGGACCACAGGGACCCTCTGGAGGCCTCTGTGATGCAGGGAGCAAATGCAGTAAAACCTGGGAATTGGGGTCTTAGCTGGAAAAATAAGTCCCTAATCTCACAAGGAGCCAAATCCACTGATAGAGAGTGAAATCTCTGGGACCCCACAGCAGAGCCTGTTGTTTGGTGACAGAGGGACTTCATGGGGTGATGCCACCAGGGTAGACACATGGCTTGCTCAGCTCTCTGGCTCGGACTGTGGTCCTTCAGCTCAGAGCTGCCACTGGGCAGGACAGTCCAGGGAGGCCATCAGCATCCAGCCCATTGGAGATCCATCTGTGACCTCCCAGGAAGCCTGCACCCTCAGTCAGCAAGGAAGGTGAGGGAAGAGGCAGTTCAGGGGGCTGCAGGAGCTGAGACACTCCAAGCTGAGATGATCCCCAGCTCAGCGAGAAGCCATCGGTGGCTTTTCCACACACTTGGTCTCTTTGGGCAGGGAATGGGAGCAGCAAATCCTTCACTTCCACAGGGATTTAGAATCATTTTGGTTGGAAAAGACCTCTCCTCAGACCCCATCTGGAGTACTGTGTACAGTTCTGGAGCCCCCAGCACAGGAAGGACATGGAACTGTTGGAGCAAGTCCAGAGGANCCATCCGAAGTAGGAGGCCCCTTCACTTCTGCCTGTGAAGGACTCCAAGGCTGATGGGGACAGAGCATCTTTGTGCAGAGGCTCTTCCTCCTGCTCCCATTAAGATGCTCATCCAGAAGAGATAAACACCTGAGAGACCCTTGAGGGATAAAATGCCCCCCAGGGAAACCTGTCCTTGCTCAGCTGCCAGGTGTCAGCCCGCACAGACCTGGGCTGAGTTAAATACATCACAGCTGACCTCAGTTCTTGGAGAGCTGCAGAAGAA
Source organism: Ramphastos sulfuratus (assembly GCA_013399055.1). NCBI lineage: Eukaryota > Metazoa > Chordata > Aves > Piciformes > Ramphastidae > Ramphastos > Ramphastos sulfuratus. The sequence continues at coordinate 39,553 of WBNM01025085.1, forward strand.
TCAGTTCTGGCCTCTGTTTTTTTACAAGAAGGTGTTCAGGAGACTCTCTTCAGCCATGTGAGGTTATTTGTGGGTGACTCCTACCCCACACATCCTGGTCTCTGCCCCACTGCTGTCACAGAACTGTGCTCTCTCCTGCAGGGAACCAGGTAGGAAAATGCCTGGGCACGATGTCCCTGTGGTGGACATCACAGGGGGAGCAGAGGAGCTTTCTGGTGGGATGGAGGAGACACAGCCCATTCCATGGTGGTGAGATCTGGAGCTCCAGCAGTTATTTTAGAATAACCTATCTTCAGCCTTCCCTGGGGGATCCCTCAGGCTGGGAGGGGTGGGAAGGGGCATGCAGTCACCATAGGGCAGAAACTTGGAGGGATGGGGGACACCATCCCTTGAATTTGCTGGTGTCATCCTGTTCCTTCAGCTCTCCAGAGCTTCCCAGCCTGGTCTGAGAAAGCCTAATGGGGAAAAAAAAAAAACCTTGGAAAAAAAAAAAAATCTCTAACTATTTAAGTATTTTGGTCATGTTGAATAAAGAGAAGGTTGTGCTTGAAGAAAAGCCAAGCTGAGATGTCTGTGCCTCAGAAGCTGCAGCAGTGAGGCTGCTGAGGATCTGGGCTGACCCAGGGCTGCTTTACCTTCACGAAAGGGTCTGGCCATAAACTACAAGTGTGCACTAAGCAGAGGATTTATAGATTGAGCCTTACTAGCTCCTGGAGCAGCTCCTGCTCCACCAGTTCCCCGCTGTGGCTGCTCTTGCTGCCGAGTCCTGCAGTGGAAGTTCAAGGTTTATAAAGAGCTGGGCAGCCTGTGAGATGTTTAATGGCAAATGGATGTCTGGGGCTTTGCAGGCATGAGGAGCAAAACTTCTCAGCAGACAAAATCTCCACCATCCTGGAGGGCTGAAGTGCCCAGCTGTCCCTGGTGAGGCCTGGCAGAAATTGCTGCCCCCAGCTCAACCTGCTCCGTCTCCATGAAGATGCTGGTTGAACCTAATCGATGAAGTCATGTCCATTGATCATGGACAGTGCAGTCCTCCATGGATGCTCTGGGAATTTAGGCAGATTTAGAGTGAGCAGGGAGGGTGTGGTGAGGGCTTGGGTGATGGAAGGTTGGGGGGCAGCACTGCTGTGGGAGGCAAAGGGGCATGGGACAAGGTGGCAGCAGGTGGTGGGTTGGACAGTGGGGAACATGAGGTGTATTGAGGGGGGCAGGTTGGGGAGGGCCAAGATGTGTGCTGTGGGGACAGAGGGTGCATGAGGCAACATGATGGGAGAGGCAGGGTGCATAGACATGGGGTGTGGGAGGGCACAGTGGGAAAGCTGGGGTGTGTAAGCTGGGGGAGGCTGGGGGAGGAATTAGGGTGTATAGATGGGGGTTTGCACAGTGGGGAACTGGAGTGCATAGATGGATAGGGTGCAGGATGGGAGAGCTGGGGTGTACACATGGGGGTGTGCACAGTGGGGACCTGAGGTTCACAGATGGATGGGGTGCAGGATGGGAGAGCTGGGGTGTACAGATGGGGGTGCACAGTGAGCTACTGGGGTGCACAGATGGATAGGGTACAGGATAGGAGAGCAGGGGCTCACAGAGGTGGGTGTTTTGGGGAGGGGTGGGCATGCACACACACTTTGAGGGGACCCCAGGTCACATCAAAAGGACCTCAAGGGCTCCCTGGGGGATGGGTGGTGTGTGTCACAGAACAGGACTCCCTGGGAGGGATGGTCCTGATCCTTTCTCCCACTACCTCACCATGCCCCTGCCCACCCTCCACAGACGCTCAGCAGGCTGGGTCAGGCAGAGTGTGCCCAGCCTGCAGAGAAGCCACCACCCCACTCCCTTTGTCAATGTCCAGTAATTAAAATGTCACCGTTTAATTTTCAGGCTTCTCGGAGCAATCTTTTCCTAATAAAGAGTCTAATCGAAACGCTTCTTCCTCCCCCCCTCTTCGTCCTCCTCCTCCTCCTCCCCAGGAAGGGCCACAGCAGAGGCAGCGCAGGCATGGAGGATCGATAGAGAGAAGCCCGGATTGATCGGCCTCTAAAATTAAATTTATTGGGGTCATGGTTTTATATGGTGCTGATACAACTGTTAAATGGGGAACATTCATTTCCAATAGGAGCCGTTTATTAAACTTCCACTGAATTAGACCAACGTGATTTATGTGGCAATCTCAGCGCAGCCCTCCAGGAGAGAGGGGCCCTTTTGCTGCGCCCACCCCCCTCTCCCTCCCCCCGAGCCTGATTATTTATTTATACACCCGTGACACGGCTTCTTAAGTTTTAACCTAAATTATCTCCCGGCCTTGTTTCCAGCGGCACCGGCCTGGGGTGTGGGGGCTTGGGATGGGTAGGCGGTGGTGGTGATGGTGGTCGTGGGTACCCTCGGGATGGGTAGGCGGTGGTGACTGTGTAGTGGAGTGTCCCATCAGGGTGAACGGCTCTGCCCGACAACTGCAGATCCTCCAGGATGATCCTCCGGGATGCTCTTGGCTCCTCTGCACCCTTTTGGAATGCTTCGGGATGCTGAGGGGTGTTCTAGGCTCCACCGCATCCCTCCGCGCTTCTCCGCATCCCTCCAGGCTCCTCCGCGATCCTCCCATCCCTTCCGCGGTCGTGCATCCCCAGAACGGCTCATTCGGTAGCTCCCCCCCCGGGGTAACGGGGGGGTGGGCTGGGGGGGGNAACGTCCCGGCTCTCACACGCGGCGATCGTTGAGCGTTAATTAGAAATTCATTACAATTAAAAGCCGCGCGCACACGCCTTAATTACATCTGATTTTTTAATTCCGAATCCGTGTTTACACAGTAAGCGAGACGTACCTCCTGATTATCCCCAATACTCTTTATACTGTACTAATTATGTAAATTAAACCTAATTAACTGACAAAAACTGCAGTCAATTCAACTGTTAAAAGCTGCGAGGATGCGGGAAGAGAGGGCCGGTTCCCGGTGCAATCGGTACCTGCCCCGGGGATCCGCGCTACTTCTCCCGCCGTCGGGGAGAAATGGGCACACCGAGGGCAGCGGTATGGCCCGGCACAAAGAAGGGCATGGTGGAGAGGTCTGGGGTGAGAGTCTCGGTGGTGAATTGCACCCTTCCAGTGCTTCCACACCACCACCCCACATGCCCGACGTGTGGGGAAAAGGGATTTTGAGAGTAGGGGGAGACACACCGGTTCCCCGTGCTTCGTATCCCGCCGGTTCCACAGCCACTGCGAGTATTTAACGGGTTGGGATCAGCCCATTAAACGCCCCGAAAAGGACAGTGGGGTTTTTGTGTGTCCCCACTCAGCCGCTGTCCCCGCTTTAGCACGGGAGGGGCAGATCAATAATTAAAAGACGAGGGATAATTAGCGGCTATCTTTACGGGAAGGCCTCGCCGCAAGGCTCAGCCGGCAGCACCCCGGTTCCCTGGTTCCCGTGTCTTATTTCCCCTCCCCAAGACTTCGATGGGACGGTCCCAAGGTAGGGTGAGCTGCGGCCAGGTTCCTGCGTGGGACTGTGAACTGGTTAAACCGGGAAGCGCGGAGGCGATGGATGATTCCGCACCTGCGTTTCTCTCCGGGCCGGTTCAGCCGCATCTTCCCGCGATGGCGGGGCGCTGGGGGGGGGGGATGGAGGTGGGGGGAAGGAGGGGGATAGAGAAGGGGACTGAAGTGGGGGGACACACACAAAAGTGATAGCTGGGGGCTATCGCGCCGTTATTAACTTCTGTTTGATCAGTGTAATTGCGCCGATCGCGCCCGGACGCGATGATTAATTACAGTTTAATTAACGTGGCCATGACGAGGGTTTCATGCGGGAACCCAACCAGGCCAGGGGACACGGTTGATGGGCCCGCACCACAGCGACAAATACAGCGGACACCGGAGCGGGGGGAAGACACACACACACCCCCGCTCCGGTGTCCGCCGGTCCTGTCGCCGTGGCATGCGCCTCCGTGGGGAACGAAAAAACACGGCTGACTCCCCCCAACCCTTTCCTCCGGGCGATTTCGTTGCCATCTCTATGTGTGTGCCCCCCGCTTCGCCCCCATTGCTTCTCCCTCCCCGAGAACGCACATCCCGGTGTGGCGAATACTGCGCGGTACCAACACGTCCCCAATTTCGTTAAAACCTCTCAAACCCCCCTGGGGGGTCCTCTTTTCGTTACCTCCTTCTTCCCACTTAAACTTTCCAACGAGCATCGCTCCTCACCCCCCCGCAAAAAAAAACAACCAAACAATCTTAACGCCCCCTAATCTCTCCCCAGTGATACCCACACCGCGATGGGGGTGGGGGGATGCGGAGGGGTGCGGAGCCCCTCGCAAAGTGCAAGCCGGGGTTGATCCTTGCTCTTACCTCGAGTGGGTCCCTGCTCGGTAACGGTACACCCCCTTCTCCCCCCCACCCCCCTTCTTTTTCC
>WBNM01025086.1:0-16580 GCA_013399055.1 Ramphastos sulfuratus
CCCTCAACTTCAAACCACTCCCCTATGTCTTTTACCCTCAGGAAAAGTCCCTCTGCAGCCTTGCTGTAGGATCCCTGCAGGTGTTGGAAGGCAGCTCTGAAGTCCCCCTAAAGACTTCTCTAGGCTAAGCACCCCCAGCTCCTTCAGCCTGTCCTCATAGCAGAGGTGCTCCAGACCTTAGATCATCTTTATGGCCCTTCTCTGGACTCCAGCAGCTCTGTATCCTCCCTCTGATGGGGACACCACAACTGGACACAGTATTTGAGGTGGAGTCTTAGAAGGGCAGAGTGTAAAAGGGAAGAAAAGAATGGACTCAGTGGTTTAACTGGTCACAACCTCTGAGCACTGCTGCTCAGTTTTATTCTGCATGCCTTCAGGCTAGTGTTTGGTCTTTTCAAGTGTGTTATTCTCTTGTGATCATCTTCTCTGCCTTTCCAAATAGATCCTCACCTCACTTTACTGTTCAGTCAAGCAGGACCAACACTGAGCTACCTAAAATGTTCAGAGCAATTTTGATCCTGATAGAAGAGGATCTGTGTTAGTGCAGAGTTTGCCTGCTCTCTGAAAATGGTCTCCTGGGCCTCTGGAAATTCATTCTGCCCTTCTGTCCCTTTGCAGAAACTAAAGGAAGAGAATGATGAACTCCTGAGGCATCTCACCCAGGCTGAAGAGGTTTCTTCCTTCCCTGCTGTTTCTCAAGCTCCAATTCCAGTTCCTGAAGCTGAAGGCCTTCTGTTTGGGAATCCATATTGTGGTGAGAAGATTTGGCATTCTGTCTGAAACCACAAACACACAGCAGTTAAAGCCCTCAGCAAATTGCCCTCCCTCTGAAATGGAATGCTGCAGAAAAGCCATCATTCTGGCAGCACCTCTTGGGCAGCTTTGTGTCTGTGCAGATGACTTGGCAGCAGCCAGCTGCTGCCAGGTGTTGAGTTCACTCAAGTCATCAGCTGTCTGCTCATTTTCTGCCAAGAGACAGCCATTAGCTGGGAGACAGCTAATTCTGTGGCTGATGTCCAGTTTCCATAGCCCTAAATACAGAAATTTAGACCCACAGCCACATCCTGATGTTGCAAGAAATCCTCATTAGCAGCACATTACTCAGTTAATTGTTTTGCTGTAGCTGAATTGATGACTTCTCCTTTTTTTTTTTCCCAGCTGCAGCAGCAAACCTAAGGGCAGGAGCTGGAGACATAGTAAGTAAAATGGACACAACTGGATGGGAATTGGTGATTTATGGATATGAATGGGTTTGGAGGATAAAAAGCTCCATGTTGAGCTCTGTAGCCTTACTGGTTTCATTCTGATGAGGTAGCAGACAACAAAAATGAAGCCCTGCATGCTTGATTTGTTGAATTAATGAGTCTTAAGGAAGAGCAAGGAAACTTGGATGACCTTAAACTTTAAGGATCAGCCCTTGGCAGCATTTGAAGGTAGAATAAGCAGCATGTATCTGCTAAATACCTTGTTTCCTACTAAAGACATGGACATGTGCTATGTAGGATGGAAAGTTAAAGTTCCCCTCAGAAGCTGTTGGCTTTTAAGTGTCCAAAAATTTATTTGGGCAAGCCCAAAGGTGGTTGAAAACTCTTCAGCCTGGGTGAGATGCCTCAGGAGTTCATCATTCTCTTCCTTTTAGTTTCTGCAAAGGGACAGAAGGGCAGAATGAATTTCCAGAGGCCCAGGAGACCATTTTCAGAGAGCAGGCAAACTCTGCACTAACACAGATCCTCTCCTATCAGCATCAAAATTGCTCTGAACATTTTAGGTAGCTCAGAAAGACTTGTCCAAGAGTGCTGACAATATCTGGCTACTAAACTTTCCTGCTGCTTCTCTTTTAATCTACCTTTATAAAACTAATTTTGTTTGCATTTGCTTTGCACTTCAGGCTTCCCTAAGGAAATGCCCCATATGCAATGATGTGTTTCTTGAAGATGTTGAAAGCAGTCAGTTTGAGGCCCATGTGCAGAACCATCTTCTGGAGTGCCCACTCTGCCAAGAGAGCTTTGAGAACTCTGACAAGCAGGTTTTTGATGACCATATTCTGTGTCATCGCCTGGAACAGTTCTGAATTTCTGTCTGCTCTGCAGAATAAACAGCAGAAGCTGCAGTGTAGAACAGACCAAAATCACTCTAAGAGCTTCATTCGTGCTAAGATCACCCAGACAGGACTCTGCATGCCTCTAAAACTGTTCACTCTGAGCTTCTGTTTCGTGCAGCATTTCACCAACACATCAATCAGGTCAGGCATCCACATCTTGGAACTGAATTGCTGTCAGCAAACTTAAATCCTCTGTCTTGGGTCAGGATATTTGCTTGTTAAAGCAGTCCCAAACCCTGCCAGGAGTGATTTAGTTGAAGGTGGTAGCAGCTCTTTAGAGCAGGATTGGCCATGGTGAGACACTGGCACAGGTTGAGGGTGCTGAGACACTGGCACAGGTTGCCCAGGGAGGTTGTGGAGCACAGAATCACCCAACGTGATCAAAGATCACGTTGGGTGATTCTGTGCTCCACAACCTCCCTGAAGGTCTTCTGTGCTCCACAACCTCCCTGGGAGATGCTCAAGACCAGGTTGGATGAGGCCTTGAGTGACCTGTACTAGTGGGAGGTGTCCCTGCCTATGGCAGAGGGTTGGAACTAAATGATCCTTGAGGTCCCTTCCATTCTATGATTCTATGTCACTGCTGTGTTCTTTCAGGTAGGGATCCAAGATGGGATCAGCACTTTTCTGTCCTTGGCTGATCTCTATTTAATGGTTTTATTCTTTAATATAGCACTGTGATTGCTAACCAAAGATTAGAAACAGGACACCAGCCTTTAAGATCACACCTTGAGACCTGCTCTTAGCTTTTGGAATGCAGCATTAACTATTAGGAAGTTAAAAAGTCTTCAGTAAAAGTTTAAAAAGTCTTCAGTAAAAATCCATCTCTGATTTCACATCCATGATAAAGCAAAGTGGAAGAGGCTGATTGAGGCTGGATTTGCAGATGTGAAGGTCTCAGGCTTGTCCTTCCAGGAAAGCAGGCAGTAGGGCTCATTCCCTGCTGAGGCACATGCCCTGTCTTCTCCATCCATCTCAGGAGGAGGAGGAAAATCAGAAACTTCAGGAAGAGGGAAGGTTGGTGTGGTCTGGAGCCTGTAGAAGAGCAGGAGCTGAGTGGCCTTGGCAGCACAGAGGAGAAATAACTTTTTGGGGTGCCCTCACTGAAAGGCAGTTTTGATTCTATCTCTTTGAAGTTTCTAACCCTTGATTTAACAAGAGCCTGTCCTCAACCCAAAACACTGTGATTGAAAACTAAGTGCCTTGGGATATTACAATGCTTTGTCCACTTAACTATTTTTACTTGCTTCAGGATTTTTAATTTAACAACAGCTTTTTTTTTTTTCCCTTCAGACAGGAACTGGGAAAGGTTTCTGATTCCAGCTTGATGAGACTCTGAGTATCTAAAGAAGTTTACATCAAGCTGAAAAAAAATAATTTAGAGCAATAAAGACTTCAAATGGCTTTGCTATTTTGGTTCTGCACAAACTTTTTTTATCAGTCTAGGTTTAAACAGAGCTTTTTCTGTCTCTGAGATGTATTATAGGGGTAAGCTTTATCTAAAAGAAAAGACTGTGAAGGAAAATAAAAGCTGTATGGAGAAAGGTGTCTGTGTCTGTCTGTTCTTAAAGGAATGAGTTGGTGTGGAAAAGAGCAGCCTGGGGGGGGGATCTCATCAGTGCTGATCAAGGGTGGGTGGCAGGAGGATGGGGCCAGGCCAAGTGCCCAGTGACAGGCCAAGGGGCAACAGGCACAAACTTGAACAAAGGAAGTTCCATCTAAACATGAGGAGAGCCTGAGGCAGCTGGGGCTGTGCAGGCTGGAGAGGAGAAGGCTCCCAGGGGACCTTCTTGTGGCCTTGCAGGATCTGAAGGGGGNAGAGGTCCCTTCCAGCCCCTACCGTTCTGTGATTCTGCCAATTGCCTGAGTCTTAAGGGAGCTACTTGCAGGCTTTCAATTACTCTCTGAAGCTTCTAACAAAGTACTTCAGCATCTCTCTGGGTAACTGCAGCAGCTGCAGTGAGGTGTCCCTGAGGATAGGATGATTGCTGCTGTTTAGAGAGCAACATCTCTTCGCTGGCTGATCCTCAGTGGCTCCTCGCAGCGTGGGCATCAGCAGGACAGAGCAGAGGGGCACCGAGCACTTTCCACTTCCCTCCTCCTCTTCATTTCCACAGCTCTCAGTGCCTCTGGAGTGATGCCAGCCCTGGGCCACAGGCAGCAAGAAGGGTGACCGGCAGAGGGGGTCAGACTCCGGAGGATGTTGGCCTCTGAAAGTGGTTTTTAAGCTTTGTTCATTCCCTTTTCACTAATAAGGACACCAATTCAGCCTTCCAGCCACATCCTCGGGCCTGATGCAGGTCGTGCCATCCTTCCCCTGGGTAGCCAGGGACACATTTACCCCTAAGCACAAATTACATCATCTATTTTCTGACCAAGCTGGGGTTTTTTTTTTTCTTCATTTTGCTTGTAATTTACAGCATTATTTATGTTACAGCTGCATTTGGCCTTTGGAATCTGTGAGAGGTTTCAATCCTCTCTCAGTTTTATGGTTTAATACAGAAGCAGCTCAAATGGCTGATAATTAGAGATAGTTATTCTTTGGCTGGGAGCCAACATTGCATTGATCTGGATTAGACAAGCACCCTGAAATCAATTCTCAGAAGGGGCAGTAAGGGTTGGGCACAATTTATACCCCAACTGATGGAGGAGCTGAATGGGCATTCATATCTCAGAGGAAGAAGTGACACTTGTGGGGCCAGAACTCTGTTTAAACTTTCACAGAGGTTGTTTTAATCCAGCTTAGGAACTGGCCCAGTTTGCTTTCCAGCAGCAATCACTGCTCAGGTGCTGTATGGCATTTTCTGTTCCCTCATGCAAGCAAACCTCAGATCTCTTCTCTCTTCACTTGGGTCTTTTGTGTTTCCCTCATTTTTGTCAGATCCTTTGCTTTCCTTTTCCAAGAAGCTGGTTCTTCTCTTGGGCTTTCTCTCTCATTTACTCATTATTTTGAGTACATCACAGAATCCCCAAATCCCAGCATGGTGAAGGGCTAGCAGGGACCTCTGGAGATCATCCAGTCCACCCCCAGGGCACCCACAGCAGCTTGCCCAGGATCACCACGGCCAGGTGGGGCTGGAATCTCTCCAGAGAAGGAGACTCCACAACCTCTCTGGGCAGCCTGCTCCAGGCCTCCAGCACCCTCAGACCTGTTCAAGTGGAACCTCCTGGGTGCCAGTTTGTGTCCATTGCCCTTATTCTGTTGCTGGGCACCACTGAGAAATGCCTGGTCCCATCCTCTTGCCCCCCAACCCTTTAGCTCTTATTGAGCATTGACAGGATCCCCTCTCAGGCTGCTCTTCTCCTGCAGAACAGTTTGGACCTTCAGCACTGTCAACCTCCTCCAAAAACAGGCTGCTAAGATTTGGAAGAGGGGAGAGGAACTTCTTTAATTTAAGGGTGACAGAGCCCTGGAATAGGCTGTCCAGCGAGGTGGTGGAGTCTCCATCTCTGGAGACATTCAAACCCCACCTGGACCTGTTCCTCTGTGACCTTTTCCAGGTGAAGCTGCCTTGGCATGGGGCTTGGACTGGATGATCTCCAGAGGTCCCTTCCAACCCCTATCACTCTGTGATGCTGTGAGGCAGAGGCACAGAGCAGAGTCCATCTGGCAGCGCTGCTGCTGCTGCTGCTGTTCCACCTTAATGAGGCTCCCGCCGAGAGCAGAGGAAGCTGAAAGGAAATACAAAGAATCCTGACAAAAGGAATGTAAATAGACAAGGTGCAGGTGAACAAAGGAGGAAAGGGGAAGCTGATGGAGTGGTTATTCTCTGTAATCACTTCCTCGGGTTGATTTTATGACGCAGCAGAAGAGATCAACAATTCTTTGCAGCAGAATCAACAATTCTGTGCAGCCCACATGGAGGGCTGGAAGTGTTTTGGTCCTCAAAGTCCGTGTCTGAGGGATTAGTCCTGTGGTCACTTACTAAGCAGAGGTGCTTCTGTATTTGGCATTTGATGGTGGGGAAAGGAAGACAGCAGAGAAGGGAATGGGGAGGAAAAAATGTTCAAAATTACCCTTAAGCCACACTGGTTTAGATCTGAGTTCATGGAGTCCAACCATGGAGCTAACACCACTGTGGCCATTAAGCCATGTCCCAGAGTGCTTTGTCCACACATTTCTTGCACACCTTCAGGGATGGTGACCCCACCACAGAACATCTTTGGTTGGAAGAGACCTTCAAGTTCATCCAGTCCAAATTTCAACCCAGCACTACAAGGTCCCCACTAAACCATCTCNACCAGGTCCAGACACCATCTAAACCCTTCCAAGGATGGTAACTCCACCACTGCCCTGGCCAGACCATTCCAACATTTGCTAACCCTTTCAGTGAAGAAAGATTTCCTCACCTCCAGTGCACCAGTACAAGCAGAGAGGGCTTTGTGGGTATATAACAGCACAAACCCCAAAGGCTGCCATTTGTCACCCTCTTTGTGCCCCATTAAATCACCCCATGAAACGCACTGAAGACTCCCAACCTTCATTGTTGTGTTGGTGGAAGGGACTGGGTCCCAGAATTACATCAGTTGTTTTTTTCTCTAAGCAGCTATTAGCCTCCTCCATTATACTAACAGAACTGGTTTCCATCCTCTGCCTCATTTATTCCAAAGCAGCATTATTGAAGTGAATAGGGGTCTAAGCCCTGGATATTAGAAGAGCTGTTGGGTCTCCTCATAAATAACGAGTTGTCAAGGATTTTAATGGAAACCCTCAGAGTGCTGTAAATCTGTGCAGTTCTGCCTGCATCCCCTCCCTCATTTCCATCACAATATCACTCCGGTGGGACTGCAGCTTGCAGCATGTGCCAGGCAGCCGAGATTGGGAGGAGGTGAGGTGGGGGGGGGGGGGAAGGAAGGGGGGGGGGGGAGAGGGGGAACAAAAAAAAAAAATCAGAGGCTGGAGATGGGGTAGTGGGGATTCAGAACAGTTGGCACTGCGGAAGCATCTGCTGGGTGGGCAGTTTTGGAGTCACCTGCTCTATTCAGAACAGAGAGGGGAAAGGGTTATGCATCCAGGGGGAGCAGGGAGGGGGATAACAGAAGCAGGGATGCTTGTGTGATAAAGACCAACGTGCTGCGGTTCACAGCGCGCTCCGCTGGGCTGGGAAGCAGTAAATCTCGGCAAGGAGAGGGCTTTGGGTAGGGTCTGATCACATTTTAAGTGGGAGAACAAGTGCAGGGGTACTGCACAGACCATCTGTGGGTTCCCTGGAAGCGTTCAAGGCCAGGCTGGACAATGCCTTGAGCAATTTGGTCTGGTGGAAACTGTCCCCACCTACGGCAGGGGGGTTGGAACTGGCTGATCTTTAAGGTCCCTTCCGACCCAAACCATTCCAGGAATCTCTGAGCTCTTGCTGTTAGGCAGAGATGATTTTGCTTTTCAAGATGAATTTGACTTAGGTTGGAAGAGACCTTAAAGGTCATCCACTTCAACCTCCCTGCCATGGGCAGAGACATCTCTCAACTAGACTCAGTTGCTCAAGGCCTCATCCAACCTGGCCTTGAACACCCCCAGGCAGGAGGCAGCCACAACCTCCCTGGGCAGCCTGTTCCAGAGTCTCACCACCCTCCTACTGAAGAACTTCTTCCTAAGATCCAGTCTCTCCCTGCTCTCCCTCAGCTTCAAACCATTCCCCCTTGTCCTGCCTCTAAACAGCTTTAAGAAAAGTCCCTCTGCAGCCTTCCTGTAGGATCCCTTCAGGTATTAGAAGGAGCTCTAAGGTCCCCCTGGGGTCTTCTCTCCAGGCTGTACATCCCCCAGCTCCCTCAGCCTGTTCTCACAGCAGAGCTGCTGCACCCCTTGGATCATCTTTGTGGCCCTCCCCTGGCCTCACTCCAACAGTTTCCTGTCCTTATGGTGAGGATGCCAGAACTGGAGGCAGTACTGGAGGTGAGGTCTCACAAGAGCAGAGTAAATGTGGGCTTGCACCCTGCCTTACCATGTAAGCTGAATAAAAAGTGGCACTGGGGACAAAGTTCCTACCTAGCCTCAGAGTGCCCAGGCCTTGCAGTCCTCTATAAGGAGCATTCTGGCACTGAGAGCCTAAAATCTAGCAAAAGCCATCAGCAAGTCAGATCCTAAATTAACAATGTTAAATAAAGCTCCTTTCACATGGCAAGCTCTGAAGGAGTCAGCCTTAGAGACATGCTCTAATTAAATGTCACCCCCAGGTTACAGCCAGGGAAACATTTACACACACATGCAGGAATCTGGCCAAAGGAGCTGAGAAAATTTGTGGCATAATCCACCCCTTCCCCCCCCTTTTCCCTCCCCAGCTTTAACATTCATTTAGAGAAAAAGCTGAACAGGACAAGAAGTGATGCAGGAGGGATCAAAAATGGAATGGCTGCCAAAAGGGATTGATGCCCTTCAGGCTCCAGGGAGCTTTTAACCCTTCCCAATGGTTTTCCTTGTCTGAAAAAATAAATAAATAAATAAAAACAACCCAAACAAAAAAACAACAAACAAACAAACAAAAAACCCACAAAAAAAACAACAAAAAAAAAAAACCCAAAAAAACCAAACCCAACCCAACCTGGTGGGGTTGATCAGGCTGTACTCCTCTCTACTGATCCATGAGAGATTTGCCAGTGGGAGCAGCTGCTTGGAGAGTGAGCTGATAACTCAAGCCCTGAGGCACTTACATCTGCACCTCTCATCCCCTGCCTGCTCCCCTTTCCCCAGTAACAGGATGAGACTGGAATATTGCATGTGCTGTTATAATGTGTAGCCATTCCTCTGGGAGCCTGGGCATGATTGCAGCAGCTCAATGCAAGCAGAAACAAAACAGTGACAAGGAAAAAAGACAAACCCCAAGGTGGTCAGCCCAAAGATTCTGCACAGTTTTTACAGGCTGGACCTGTTTCTATTTAATGATAAGGTTCCATTTAATAATGTTTCTATTTCATAACAAGTTCCTATTTAATAAGAAGCTTCATAAGCCATGAGTGGAGTTAATTCCTTTTGTAACTAAGAGCTGTTAAGATGTTTTGAGAGCAGCTGCTGCATGTGTTCTGTGGTACAGCTTGAGAGAGCCATATGGATTTTTAATTCCTAAGAGTTATGACTGGGTTGTAGCAGTATAGATGAACCCAAGCTCCCCTTAATGGGCTCATTAGACTTGACAATGCTTCCTTAAAGAGGGCTTATTGTTAGGACTGACCTGCTCCAAACTACAGGAAAGGTTTGGGAGGGAGGTTCTCCATTAGATGAAGCAGGGAAATTCAGTGTTATTTCTGGCAGCTCAGTGGGTTTTACACCTTCAGCAAGTTCCTTCTCTGTCCATACTAAGATCATCTTCATGAGCTGTATTCTGTCCTTTCAGAATTACACCTAGAAAATGTGCTTGGAGATGTTAGTGTTGGGGGGGGGGGGTGTGTAATAAAGGTCCCTCTACAACTACCCAAAAGGAGGTTGGAGTGAGGCTGGGGTTGGTCTCTTCTTCCTATTTTAGGGAATAGAATGAGAGGAAATGGCCTCAAGTTCCAGCAGGGGAGGTTTAGGCTGGAGGTTAGGACCAAATTTATTTGTTTGGAGATTAGGAACAGGCTGCCCAGGGAGGCAGTGGAGTCACCATCCTTGGAGGTGCTCAAGGAACGTGTGGACATGGCACTGGGGGACATGGTTTAGTTCCCCTGGGGGTGTGGGGCTGAAGGTTGGACTCAACTGGCACCTGGGGACATGGTTTAGTTCCTGTGGGGGTGTGAGGCTGAAGGTTGGACTCACCTGGCACCTGGGGACATGGTTTAGTTCCTGTGGGGGTGTGGGGCTGAAGGTTGGACTCAATTGGCACCTGGGGACATGGTTTAGTTCCTGTGGTGCTGTGGGGTTGAAAGTTGGACTCAATGATCTTAAAGGTGTTTGGCAACACAAACAATTCCATGATTCTTTGAAAGCAGGAGAAGCAGGGACACAAACTTCCTTATGCCCCTCTGCTCTTAAAGGAAGAAATGTTATCAGCATATTCACAGTTACACCCTAACACCTGTTTTGGAAGGGACAGTAACTCTCAAAGAGATATTAACTCATATTTCTCAGCAAACCTCTCTAAGCCAAGCCCTAAACATGAGCTTCTTGGAAGAGGCATTAACTCTGAAAGAGATATTAACTCATATTTCTCAGCAAACTTCTCTAAGGCAACCCCTAAACCTTCTTGCACTTCATCCTACACAGCCTAAAGAGAGACCAAAGCTAAACCAGATGCATCACTGCAGGATCCTGAATAAAAAAAAAATAAAATTAAAAACTCTTTAGCCCCAGTAAAGTCTCCAAACCTCGTGTTTACAAGCAGCAGAAGAGCAAAACAAGCTGCTTTAATCTAAAAGTTATACATGCCTATATATCACTTGAAGGCATCTTATTGAGTATGCCACAGATTGCTCAAATAAATCCAAGGAGCTCACAGGATCTTTAATTCTATATCAGGAAGTGTTGGAAAACTCTTCACCTTCTGACAGATAATCAGGGCTGTAAAATTTAAAATGAATTCTAGTAAATCTGCTGCTGGCTGCCATGGAAATGGGAGCAGGTTAGTTTAAAGGAATCAGAATCACAAAGAGAAAAGGGAATCAGTATCACAAAAAGAAAAGGGAATCAGTATCACAAAAAGAAAAGGGAATCAGTATCACAAAAAGAAAAGGGAATCAGAATCACAAAAAGAAAAGGGAATCAGAATCACAAAAAGAAAAGGGAATCAGTATCACAAAAAGAAAAGGGAATCAGTATCACAAAAAGAAAAGGGAATCAGTATCACAAAAAGAAAAGGGAATCCAAGCTCTCTCTCTCTCTGTGTGTGTGTGTGTGTGTGTGTGTGTTGGACAATTAGCTTTGAGCAACCTGCTCCATTTTTAGCCATCTCAGCCTGTTTCCATGGCAGCAGGAACTGAATTGGTACAACTGTTGCAAATTCTGGATGCAAATGGTGCTGCTCCTTGTGTCAGCAGCACCAACAGACCTCAAAGTCTCCTTTCAGTTTCCCAAAGCTCCAGGTTACCCTCCTGGTGAGTGCAGGGCAGGCTGTGGATGTAGTCTACCTGGACTTCAGCAAAGCCTTTGGCACCCTCTGCCACAACAAGCCCCTGGCCAAGCTGGCAGCTCCTGGCTTGGACAGATTTGTTCTGAGATGGGTCAAGAACTGGTGGAGGGCTGGGCCCAGAGAGGAGTGGTGAATGGTGCCACATCCAGCTGGCAGCTGGCACCAGTGGTGTGCCCCAGGGGTCAGTGCTGGGCACAGTCTTGTTCAATCTCTTCACTGATGATGTGGACCAGGGGATTGAATCCAGCTTCAGTGAGTTTGCAGATGACACCNTCTCTGCAGCTACCTGAAGGGAGGTTGTAGCCAGCTGGGGTTGGGCTCTGCTGCCAGGCACCCAGGGAACATTCAGGCTGGATGTTAGGAAGAAGTTCTTCACAGAGTGATTGGCATTGGAATGGGCTGCCCAGGGAGGTGGTGGAGTGCCCACCCCTGGAGGTGCTCAAGCAAATCCTGGATGGGGCACTTAGTGCCATGGTCTGGTTGCTTGGCTAGGGCTGGGTGCTAGGTTGGGCTGGATGAGCTTGGAGCTCTCTTCCAACCTGGTTCTGTGATTCTAAAGCTGGCAGTTTTGTATTGCTATTTCTGTTGGATGACTTTGGTGCCAGTTTATAGATATAAGACAAAGCTGCCCTAGGGTCTGTGCATTACCATGAAGCCCAGGGTCAGGACAGCACAGGCAGATCTAGGCCAGATTAATACCTGAAAACTTTTGGCTGTTTAAAACCCAAGCCCTGAAATCCAAGCAGCTGCAGAGGGTTTCACCACCAGGTTTGCTGCCTCACAAATGAAACTCTTGATGGGTGATGCTGTAACGATGCTGTATACCCACTGCTGTTCAGGGTTCAGCACTGGGCTCTGCCAGGAACATTGCTGTATCAGCTGAACCTGGTGTCAGCCTCACATCCACTCATTTCTCTCCCTCTGGCCCCACAAAAATGGCATCCTACGGGAGGCCAAGGGCAGGGCGCTCCTCTGCCAGCCCTCTCCACGAGGTTCATGGCTCTGCGGTGAGGATTTTGTACCACAGGATCCAGCCCAGCCACGAGCAAACTCCATCACCAAACTCCTTCCTCGCTGCCCTTTCGCCCCCGCAGAGGTACACCTGCGACAGCGCCTCCCAGAACCCCCTGCGCGACTATGCAAATCATCCGTTTCCTAACAGCTGTGATTGGCTATGGTTCATTCAAGTGAAGCCACGCCCCTCTTGGCCAGACGGGGCCGGTAGCCGCCGTTGGCTTCTGGGTGGAAAACAGTGCGCATGCGCAGTCCCGCCCATTCCCTTGATGCAAGCGCGTCCTCTTGTTGCCGTGACAATGCCTCCCCCGCCCTCGCTGTTTTTATCCAATCAGAGACCACTTTGACCGCTTGGACTAATAGGGAGGCGATATGTTAATAAAGGGGCGGGGCGGAAGAGGGGGTCATGCAGGGCGATTTGTCCAATCAGAAGGGAGGAAAGGGCAGGGGTCGTTTCTGTTAGCCGTTCGCCGGCCCGGCCCCTGCAGGCTCTGCAGCCTGGAGAAGAGAAGTCTTCCAGGAGACCTTAGAGTAGCCTTCCAGGATCTGAAGGGATCCTGGAGGGCTGGGGAGGGACTATTGACAAGGTCTTGCAATGCCGGGACAAGGGGCAATGGGTTTGAAGTGGCAGAGGGGAGATTGAAAGTGGATGTTAGGAGGAAGTTGTTTGCAGTGAGAGTGGTGAGACACTGGCACAGGTTGCCCAGGGAGGCATTCAAGGCCAGGTTGGACGAGGCTTTGAGTGACCTGTCCTAGTGGGAGGTGTCCCTGCCTATGGCAGAGGGTTGGAACTAGATGATCTTTGAGGTCCCTTCCAACCTTACCATTCTATGATTCTAACGTCAGGGCGTTTCTTGCAGGTAGTTCCTGCCTGGCAAGCCTCCTGCTGGCATTGAGTCACTGCCAAGTCCTGCATGACAAGGGCAGGGCTGAAAGCTGGCGGGGGAAGGAAAGTGCCTCAAAAGTTGCCCTATGGCCGCAGTTGCGTCTGGCTGGGTCGTGCAGCCTGCTGCTGGCGCCAGGGCGGAGCACTGCCAGAGCGTTTCTGTCTCTTTAAAAAAGGGGGAAAGCCGAAATAACCGCGGCTTAGCCGGTTCCTAAAGGAGCAGTAAATTTAACATTGGCAACTGGGGTCATGGAATTATTTTAACATATCCCTCGAATGGTGAGAAATCAAAAGCTTGCTTGTCCCTGCATCTTGTTTTGTAGACGGTTTGGCAGCCTGTCCTAGAATTCCCACATTGAGGCAGTTGACTTGAGGCATGTGCTACCAGTCATTAGGCAGAGTATTTATTGGCCCCAGTGTCCCCTGTTGTTCTAACACTTGCTCTTTGCAGAGTATGTGCTCTCCCTAATGTTTAATCTTCCTAAAGTACTGGCCTGTGATGGTGATACATATTTCTCTCATAATGACTGAAGTTAGGCAAGAAGTCAAAACTTAATATGTTCGTGAGCTCTTGCCAGGATTTGCTGGATTTGTGCCTCGAGAGGAGAACACCAAGAAGCACTGCAAATGGCTCTGTTCCCAATCCAAATAAAGCATTATTCAGAGCCCTATTCCAGGAATCTTTGTTGGTTTTTTTTCACTACTCATCAGAAATATCAATGGAACTGTTTGTTCTAGCAGTTATTGCAGGCTAGCAGCGAAGCTTCTGAAACAGTCGGAAATTGTTGGTTTGTTTGGAGTAATTTATGACTAATTGCCCAGATTATTATCTAAAGCAGGCAGTTTGTAAATAATACATCCACAGCCAGCCAAAGCAATCCACCTTGATTGATTGCCAAGGTCTAATTGAGCAGTGATTCTACATCTCCCTCTGAGTCCAAACAGAGAGTTTGACATCACAAATCTTCGTTCCCTTTAAACTGCTTCCGCTCCGCAGTGGAGCGCAGGGACTTGACAGCAGGTCTGGCTGGGAGGGGTCAAGAGAGATCAAGGAATCAACAGCATCCTGGCAGGGTTTTACAGGGGTCTTGTGAGGAATGACTGAAGGAACTGGGGTTGTTTAGTCTTCAGAAGAGGAGGCTGAAAGGGGACTTGGTTACCTTCACAATTAACCTCAGAAGAGGTTGGAGCACAATGGGGGTCAACATCACTTGCAACAAGCGACAGGCAAGAAGAAACAGCCTCGAGCTGTGCCAAGGGAAGTTCAGGCTGGATATTAGGGAAAAAAAAACTCTTCACAGAAAGGGCTCTCAGGTGTTGGAACAGGCTGCCCAGGGAGGTGGCAGAGTCACCATCCCTGGAGGGGTTTAAAAAGCTCATGGATGTGGTGCTGAGGGTTAGTGGCAGTGATGGGATTGTGAGCTCTAGATGAGTGCTTGGACTTGATGATCTCAAAGGTCTTGTCCAACCTCAACAGTTCCGTGATTCTAAGATTGTTTCATCTCAGCAGATGGGTTGATGGAAAGGAAAATTGATCCAATTCTTGTGAGTGTGAGTTGGTGAAGCTATGCAGAATCACAGAATCATTTTGGTTGGAAAAGACCTTTAAGATCACCAAGCCCAACTATTGTCTGACTCTACCAAGGCTGCTGCTAAACCATGTCCCTCAGCACCGCATCTCTGCCTCTTCTAAACCCCTCCAGGGATGAGGATTCAACCACCTCCCTGGGGAGCCTGTTGCAGTGTTTGAAAACCCTTTCAGTGAAGAAGTTTCTTCTGATGTCCAACCTAAAACCCCTCCTGGTGCAACTTGAGGTCATTTTCTCTCATCTCATCACCTGTTGCCCCTTGTCCTTGTTGCTGGGCACCACTGAAAAGAGTTTGGTACCACCAAAAAGAGTTTGGCACCACTGAAAAGAATTTGGCACCACTGAAGAGTTTGGCACCACTGGAAAGAGTTTGACACCACTGGAAAGAGTTTGGTACCACCAAAAAGAGTTTGGCACCACTGAAAAGAGTTTGGCACCACTGGAAAGAGTTTGGCATCACTGAAAAGAGTTTAGCACCACTGGAAAGAGTTTGACACCACTGGAAAGAGTTTGGTACCACCAAAAAGAGTTTGGTACCACTGGAAAGAGTTTGGCACCACCGAAAAGAGTTTGGCACCACCAAAAATATTTTAGCACCACCAAAAAGAGTTTGGCACCACTGAAAAGAGTTTGGCACCACTGGAAAGAGTTTGGCACCACCAAAAAGAGTTTGGCGCAACCAAAAAGAGTCTGACCCCACCTTCTTGACCACTACCCTTTAGTTATTTGCATGTCCCTGATTTCCAATGTATTAGAAGCCTCTCCTGAATACTGGAAGCTATTCATGTGCTGGGCTAGAGGAAAGCAAATGATTTTTTCTGCTGTTTAGAATTGGTGCTGGGAAAGACATCATGAAAAGCAAGCAATTGTAGATCAGTAAATAAATAAAGACAGTAATCCTGGTTCTCTAATCTTTCTTATGTTCCTGTTTGTTGAAGTTCCAGCCTAGAAAGGAAATTAGAAGGCAGCTTTAAAGCAGTTATTTCATCACTTTCATGGTGTCCCTCTGTTCCCTGTCCCTCCTTGTAGCCATGACACTTTGCAGCCCGATAAACACATCAGCGAAACGCAAGACTTATTTTACACCTGGAAGCTGGACTCAGGCTGTCAGGGCAGGAGCAACTTCATCACCACATTTCAGGAGGCCATCACACCTGGACAGCATCTGATCTGCCAGCTCTGCATCTCAAGGGTAATCCTCTCATTGCATGTTTCACGATTGCTGCTTCAACACTGAGCTGGTGCTTTAATATCCGCTTCAGCCTTGCCTTGATGTGGTCAGTCAGCCATAAATAGCATCCAGTGGTCATTCAGCTTCGTCACTGTCAGAAGAATCCAGGGCTGTCAGATGAAAAAAAATGGCTGGTTTCTATGTTACTCTGTAAACCCCTGCTCAGAAATGACCTCTTAAGATTTGGAGGCAGAATCACCTTGACAAGAACTCAGGGCGCTGGGGAGAGATAAATTGAGCGAGGAAAACTTCATCCCTCGTCAAGGGGAGCCAGCAGGGTGAGGAAGGTGATTCTCCACCTCTGCTCTGCTCTCATGAGGCTCCACCTGGAGCACTGCATCCAGTTCTGGTATCCCCAGCACAAGGAGGACATGGAACTGTTGGAGTGGGTCCAGAGGAGGCCGTGAAGATGCTCAGAGGGCTGGAGAACTTCCCCTAGGGGGACAGGCTGAGAGCGTTGGATGTGCTCAGCCTGGAGAAGAGCAGGCTCAGGGCAGACCTTAGAGCAGCCTTCCAGTACCTGATGCTCAGAGGGCTGGAAAACTTCCCCTAGGGGTCAGGCTGAGAGAGTTGGATGTGCTCAGCCTGGAGAAGGCTCAGGGCAGAACTTAGAGCAGCCTTCCAGTACCTGAATGGGCTACAGGAGAATTGGGGAGGGACTTTTTAGGAGGGCTGGGAGTGCTAGGATGAGGGGCAATAGCTTTGAGCTGGAAGAGGGGAGATT
>WBNM01025087.1:1690-24613 GCA_013399055.1 Ramphastos sulfuratus
GCTGAGAGAGCTGGCAGATGAGCTGGCCAAGCTGCTCTGCATCATTTATCAACAGTCCTGGCTCACTGGAGAGCTCCCTGAAGACTGGAAGCTGCCAATGTGATGCCCATCCACAAGAAGGGCTGGAAGGAGGAACCAGGAAATTCCAGACCTGTCAGCCTGACCTCGGTGCCAGGCAAGATTATGGCATAGGTCATCTGAAGTGTCATCACACAGCACCTACAGTATGGCCAAGGGATCAGGCCCAGCCAGCATGGGTTTAGGAAGAGGAGATCCTGCCTGACCAACCTGATCTCCTTTTATGATCAGGTTACCTGCCTGGTGAATGTGGGGAAGGCTGTGAATGTAGTCTAATCCAGAGACTGGGATTATCCACGTGGGAAAAAAAAACAAAAACCAAAAACTCCAGAGAATTTAATTAGCATGAAACATATTTTTTTTACTCAATAAAAGGTTCCAGATTTACAAATTTAAATGCTTGATTTTCTTTATTTTGCATTTACTAGCCACTAATGGGAATCCATGGGCTTGGGGAGATGATTTCTGCTTTTTATGTGGGAATACAGCCACTGTAATTGTTGCTATGTGTTTTATATAGCCTGCTTTATTTCCCAGCCTACAGAACACACACACATTTACTGTCAGCATATTGAGAAAACATGTAGATACAAAAGGAGAAAAGTTATCAGAAAGGCCTCTAAGAGTGAATAAAAATTAGCAGCAAGATCTTAGCAGAAGTAAATCTCCACTGGACAAGACTGCAGTGAAAGTACTAATAAATACATATAATTGGACCAACACTTTGGAGTATTTTTCCAGCATCTGGTTGTCACTTGAATTACAATGCAGCTCCAATTATATTTTATAGAGAGGTATTTAATTTTTATAGTTTAAAAATCCTTTGGAATTGGTCTTTGAAAGGAAAGGGAGGGGGGTGTGGACAGGGGAAAAAATAGAAAAAAAAAAAAGAAAAGGATTGGCAAGTTTCAGAGTATTGAAACAGAGGATGAGATCAGAAGGCACAACACAGACTGATTGTTTTCACTGCCTGCTACTGAAACTATTAATTCAGTGCCCTGTAAATACCTATCAGTTTTATCCTTTCTGCCCATGTAAGGGAAAAAGAATTAAATCTCGACAAATTATTGTGAAGCTATCCAAAAGCCTCATCTCTCCTCTCTGCACAAGCCAATATGTATCAGGAATAAAGACCTCAAACAACAAAACTACTTCCTTCTTTTTCTTTGCTAAATAAGCCTTCCTTCTTGGTGCTAGAATTAAGGGCAAAACTTCCATCTCCTATTCTGACTGTAGTATCCTATTCTGTTCTTGTGCTTACTGGATATGGATGTCCATCTTGTACAGAGCAGGAAAATGAGTGACAGTCTCAGTGTTTATTGAAACCAACCTGGTTTATCATCTCACACATTAGACATCCAACAGACATCCTCAGTGAATGTTCCTCTTTGTAAGACTTCAATACAAAACCCACATGTTGTACTTAGAGGTGTCCTTTGCCTGCAGAAATGAATCCTACTGCTAATTTTACCCTGTGTAACATCATTTCCTGGCATGTCCTATTCTGAACTAAGTTTATTTTGTATAGTAGAGCAATTCACAGTGATGTTTTATCTGGGTGAGGCACCTGCTGCATGATGAGTTCAGCATCAGGAGTTGGACTGGTGATGGGAGGCTTGCAATGAAGTTCAGTAGCTCTTTTCTCTGGTGCCAGTAGTGAGACAGTAACAGTAAGTTACAGTCTGAACATCACTAAAGACCCAACCAGGCTTCTAGGATAGCCCTCAGTTACATTCAGGGTAATATAACTTAAATAGTAGCCTTCCAATATCTGAAGGGGGCCTACAGGAAGGCTNTAGATACAAAAGGAGAAAAGTTATCAGAAAGGCCTCTAAGAGTGAATAAAAATTAGCAGCAAGATCTTAGCAGAAGTAAATCTCCACTGGACAAGACTGCAGTGAAAGTACTAATAAATACATATAATTGGACCAACACTTTGGAGTATTTTTCCAGCATCTGGTTGTCACTTGAATTACAATGCAGCTCCAATTATATTTTATAGAGAGGTATTTAATTTTTATAGTTTAAAAATCCTTTGGAATTGGTCTTTGAAAGGAAAGGGAGGGGGGTGTGGACAGGGGAAAAAATAGAAAAAAAAAAAAGAAAAGGATTGGCAAGTTTCAGAGTATTGAAACAGAGGATGAGATCAGAAGGCACAACGCAGACTGACTGTTTTCACTGCCTGCTACTGAAACTGTTAATTCAGTGCCCTGTAAATACCTATCAGTTTTATCCTTTCTGCCCAAGTAAGGGAAAAGAATTAAATCTCGACAAATTATTGTGAAGCTATCCAAAAGCCTCATCTCTCCTCTCTGCACAAGCCAATATGTATCAGGAATAAAGACCTCAAACAACAAAACTACTTCCTTCTTTTTCTTTGCTAAATAAGCCTTCCTTCTTGGTGCTAGAATTAAGGGCAAAACTTCCATCTCCTATTCTGACTGTAGTATCCTATTCTGTTCTTGTGCTTACTGGATATGGATGTCCGTCTTGTACAGAGCAGGAAAATGAGTGACAGTCTCAGTGTTTATTGAAACCAACCTGGTTTATCATCTCACACATCAGACATCCAACAGACATCCTCAGTGAATGTTCCTCTTTGTAAGACTTCAATACAAAACCCACATGTTGTACTTAGAGGTGTCCTTTGCCTGCAGAAATGAATCCTACTGCTAATTTTACCCTGTGTAACATCATTTCCTGGCATGTCCTATTCTGAACTAAGTTTATTTTGTATAGTAGAGCAATTCACAGTGATGTTTTATCTGGGTGAGGCACCTGCTGCATGATGAGTTCAGCATCAGGAGTTGGACTGGTGATGGGAGGCTTGCAATGAAGTTCAGTAGCTCTTTTCTCTGGTGCCAGTAGTGAGACAGTAACAGTAAGTTACAGTCTGAACATCACTAAAGACCCAACCAGGCTTCTAGGATAGCCCTCAGTTACATTCAGGGTAATATAACTTAAATAGTAGCCTTCCAATATCTGAAGGGGGCCTACAGGAAGGCTAGGGATGGACTATTGACAAGGTCTTGCAATGACAGGACAAGGGGCAATGGGTTTAAACTGGCAGAGGGAAGATTTAGACTGGATGTTAGGAGGAAGTTGTTTGCAGTGAGAGTGGTGAGACACTGGTACAGGTTGCCCAGGGAGGTTGTGGCTGCTCCCTCCCTGGAGGTGTTGAAGGCCAGGTTGGAGGAGGCCTTGAGTGACCTGTACTGGTGGGAGGTGTCCCTGCCTATGGCAGGGGGTTGGAACTAGATGATCTTTGAGGTCCCTTCCAACCTTACCATTCTATGATTCTATGCCTGTTTCTGTTCTCATACCTAGTTGTCTGCTTCCTGATAAAATAGTGTCTTCACTATCACATTCATATCCTACATGTGTCTAAGGAGCCAGCATCAGAGAATACATAAATCATGCAATGGTCCACTAGTTTATTCATTAAGGGGAAGGGAAATAAATTTGTTTAATTAAGCAAATGGCATACTACACTGCTGTTGCATGGTCTGCTGGTATTTTGGTATTAACTTTTCAGATTAAAATGCTCCTGAACTGTTAACAGAAAACACATTTCCACAAAGCATTCTGGCTATTTTCTTGCAGAGAAGTCAGAAAAAAATCAGACTAATTTTCCTTTCACAGATAAGCCATGGCAGGTGCCAGCCTTGCCCTCCACCTATTCAGAACATCAGTCAAATCAGTGCCCCCTTGCACAGCTTTACCTGTGTTTTCAAAACAGCTCCTCATAAGTGATAAGGTCTGTTCTAATAGCACACTGCAACTTCAGAATCTCAAATGAAGAACAGTCCCATTGAATCTGACAGATTTCCATTGGTCTAAATCTGGAGCCAGAGAAATATGTTCCTTCGTGTGCTAGCTGTGGTTAATTATCAGAGATGCACAGATATTTCTGTAAGGGTATTATTGAGCCTTTACCATTTACAGTAATGTTTTGAGAAGATCCTGATTCATCCTCGTGCAACCCCGCTTGTATTACTGGGGGCCTATTAAATCTTTTTTATATTTCCACGTTTTGGTTCTGTTGACAGGTTGTTTTCTCTCCAATAAAGGAAAAAAAAAAGAAAAAGGAAAAAAAAAAGAAAGAAAAAAGTTTTTTTTGTTCTTTTTCTTCCAGCAGAAGATACTTTCCATCAGAAGATATGCCACTTAATTGCAAGCTCTTTTACAAATTGTAAACAACGTTCTCCTTCTATCCTATTCCCTGCTGGTTTTGTCCTTAAGCCTTGCAACAAGCTTGAGCAAGATAAGCACTTCACAGTATACAGAGAATTCTTTGAAAGAGTCAGCCCTTGTTTGGAGGTGTAGCACAGAATCACAGAAATATTTCACCATTAGCTTTGGAAAGATTTGCATCTCTACAGAAGCTAATTCAGTAATATTCCTTCGGGGTATAGAGAAACCATTTATGAAAACATCTTGCATGGTGATAAAATCAGGCATGCAGTTCCTCATTTGGGTTATATTTAGAAGCTCTGGTCCCTATTCAGACAGACAAGTTTCAATAAAAGTATCAATGCTTGTGTATGGAATTAAATTTTTTTTCCTATTCTTTTTCTTGAAACCACTTCTAGAACATTTTCTGCTTAACAGCAATGAACCTGCAGGGAATTCAATAAAGGCTCTGATTAGACCCATAATGCAGCAGTGCTCACACTGTAAGTAAAAACTGTTTAGGCTGCTACCTTCCATTTTCAAGGAACAGAAAAATTAAAACTAGTAAAGAGCAGGTCTCATCCCATCACATGGTGTAGGTCACTGGAAGGCCAGGTCTGACAATTCAGTTGTAATTTAACCTTGAATGGAGTAGAACAGTCAATTCCCCACCTTGCAATTTAAAGCTTGGAATGGGCCAAATTTGCATTCCCCATCCTACTGCTCTTCCATGTAGCCTTGTCTCTTCCTGCCAAGTCATAAGTAGAAAAAACTAAAGGCATAACTTTTACAGGCACATCTCCAGCACAGTGTAAGCACTGTCCTGCAAAGCAGCTTGCAAAGTGATGACAAGGCTGCAAAGATAAGACACTGAATGGGGGCTGTGTTGGGAAATGTGAAGAAAATGATATTGTTTAAAGCAGTGACACTCCCAAGAAGATTTAGGTGAAGAAGTTCAGAGTGAACTTAAACAGATGTATTTAATGATTGCAAAAAGTCAAGGATTGTTTTTTCTTATAATACCTTTTTTTTTTTTTTTTTTGTCAGTGAAGGTTAAAGCAAACAGTCATCCACCATCCCAGTGTGTAATTGCTTCCATTTTGTTTAGGCAGTTTAACCTCACTTTAACCCCTCTGACTACTGTTCAAGATGAAACAAAATGACTTTGATGATCTTAGACCAGCAATAATAATAAACTCCTCCGGTGTTGTAAACCTCTTTGTGTTAAGGACAGAGAGACTGATTGCTCCTCCAAACTGTTTGTGCTGTGTGATTGATAATGACCAGTTGAAATTCCCCTCACTTCTCCCTGTGTACCTCCATACAAGGGTGATTTAATTCACTGGCACTTGGGAGGAGTTTACCTCAAGGCACAGTGAGGGTTCAAAAGCACAGTGAAAAATGGCTTTCCACAGACGAGTTTTGGGGGTAGAACCTTCTGGAACCTGCAGTCTCCTCACTCATATAACAAGCAGGGAGTTACATCCATGGCTAGCATAAATAAGATCAATGAAGGTGTGTTAGTGTTATTGCCAAGGAATATTAGTTTTATTAAAGCTTGTTATGGGGTACTGTTATTCACTCAAAGTTGTCCCATTCAAATTATCTCATCACTTTTGGCTGCTGACAGATCCAAGGCATCTCCAAGGCAACTCAAACTTTATCACCACTCAAACCATCCATACCTGCAATTCCAGTGTGACAGCGTGCTCTGAAATTACCACAAAGTGCAGGAGTCTAGGAGAGAGACATGTTGTGGCAGGAGGAGGCATTTCAAAATACGCAGAGTAAACACAATGCTAAGTTAAATTGACCTGATTTGCATTCAGAAATTAGTAGGGTGAATACAATCATTCTGTGGCCATGAATCAAAAGTCAAAGGTTGTGATTTTTAATTACAAATACACTACAGGCAAAACATCAGTGATATACAAATCTGGAAGGCTGTCCAGTCAGGAAAGTCTTAAAGTCCTTAAACTGTCCACAGAAATATGTGCATGGTATGGGGGAAGAGTAGAGGAGTGAGAATCCTCTGTACTTACAGTCTGCATTTCTTCAAGTTACTGTTTGGAAACATATTATTAGCCATATTATGTGGAAGTGAAGTTTCCAAAGTAAATGCCCATTAAGTTAATATCAGTGTGCTACAGATGAGCCAAATTCTTATTTCAAACCTATTTCAAAACCAGAAACAGGTAGGTTTGTCTTCAAAGGCTTCTGCAATTCTTTGTTTGCTGCTGCAGAACATATGCACTGCTTTCACATACAGGTGGTCACCAATGTTGAAATAAAATGCATGTATAAATTCTTTGTAGGACATTAGATTAGATTGTGATCATCAATTTAGAAATAAAAAGCATGTATAAATTATTTATAGGCCATTAGATTAAACATAAGAGAAATGGTTGATTTTTTTTGTTGGTTTTGGTTGTTGTTGTTGTTGTTGTTTGTGGGGTTTTTTGGTTTTTGTTAGTTTGTTTTTGGTTTTGTTGTTGTTGTTGCTGTACAACATTTACTTGGTCCCTTACTTGGTTATTAGGGTATCTAGTAGGCAGCCATACCAATGTAAGCACCATTCAAAATAAGGAGGAAAAATGCTCCTACCCCCACTGCTGAGGGACCCAGAGTGCCCCTTCAGTACTGCAGAGTGGCTGGTTCTGGGATTTGTCTGCACTGGGTTGAATTAACTTATTTTGTGGGGCTTTAACTAAGCTGCTTCTACTGAATCATTTTGAATCTAGGGGGACTGCAGTTAACTCCTAAAAACATTATCAGAGGCAGAAAACTCATTAAATGAAGTAGGGTTTGGTGGTTTGTTGCTGTTTTTTGTCGTTTTGGGTTTTTTCCCCCTTTTTCCTACCTTACTTCCTTCTCTCCTTCCTTCTTTCCTTCCTTCCTACTTACCTTCTAGAAATTCCCTCACCTGGTTTTAGGCTTGTTTTACTTATTTATTACTTATTAGGCTTGTTTAGGCTTGCCTTACTTATTTTGGGGTTACTAGGCTTTGAAAAAGGTGAAAAAGCCTGAAATTTAAACAGTGGATATTCCTCAGCAACCAGGACTTCACCAGCTCATATAAAGAACCAGAGGAAAAAAATGCAAAGTGCTAACACATATGACACAATAATGAGCCCATCTAAAGTATGCAATCTCATCACAATCCAATCCTAGACCAATGTTTTGGGTGAATCTCTCTGTGTGCTCTGTTTATTTGGGCAGGCTATTCTCTAAACTTTTGTCTTTCACATTGATCCAGTAAGTTATGAACTTTTAAATCAGACTTTTGTCTGGGGACAGCCCTGTCATTATCTGAGGACAAAGTAAGGTCCAGTAAGTATTTCACTGCAAAGTGAGATCAATTAGCTATTTGAATGAGTGCTTCCACAGCTGTAGCATTATTTACCTGCAGCTGAGACAGGTACATAATTGTTCCCTGCCTTTAGAAAAGGTTTTCACTTTTAGCCCTTGCTTTAAGACTGTAGACCTCATTAGTCACTCTGAGCAAGAATAAAATTAACAGCATGTTAATGAGTGAAATATCTGAAGAGTATGATGTTAATGCACAGTAGCAAGGACCATCAACATCCTGGAAATCCACTTTGGAAGAAGATACCTCAGCAGACTCTTAGTTTCAGAGTTCTTTTTGCAATATCAGATGTATTAAACATAGCCATTCCGTGATCCAGATCTGGATTCTATACTGAAGTGACTTCAGGAAGGTCATATTTCAGGCATGAAGGAGATTTCAGTAATTTGGTCATCTTGTGATTATTTCTCACACTGCTTCACACATGTGTCATAAGCCTCCTGACAAAGTATCCATACAGGTGGAAAAGATGTTTTCAAGCAAATTCCTTTCTCAATCTGAACATCTATATAAATGCAAGCAGATTTCTTCCTCCACCCCCCAAAACACCTAACAAATTAAAACATCTGCTTCCAGGGAATCACAAGTTTATTACTGTCATAACAACCTGACATTTGACATGCTGTATTTTGCTGAATTAAAGCCACAGTACACTGTACTCTAGAGAAGCAATGATGGGTTACAGTTTGCTGTAACATCTGTAGAGTACAAAACACAGGTTTGCTCTCAAGTTCAAAGAGCTGTTGGAACTCTATTCCCTGAAAACACAAACTGGGAGATGACATATGGTTAGCTCTTTTTGTTTTATTCATGAAAAGTTGTTTGTGAGATATAAATTAATTCTGAAACCTAGAGGTCTCCCCCAAACATAATTATTACTAAGTCATGTCAAGTGAAGGATCCTTCCTGTATCATGGTTCTTAAGAAGAAAGAGAAGAAAAAAAAAAAAAAAAAAAAAAAAAAAAAAAAAAAAAAAAAAAAAAAAAAAAAAAAAAAAAAAAAAAAAAAAAAAAAAAAAAGAAGAAAAAAAGAAGAAAAAAAAAAAGAAAAAAAAAAGGATAGAAAAGTTCTTGGA
Source organism: Ramphastos sulfuratus (assembly GCA_013399055.1). Lineage (NCBI taxonomy): Eukaryota > Metazoa > Chordata > Aves > Piciformes > Ramphastidae > Ramphastos > Ramphastos sulfuratus. The sequence continues at coordinate 10,384 of WBNM01025087.1, forward strand.
GAAAGAGGTGAGAGCTGCTAGATAAGCACTTCCTAAAGTGCTCTCCCAAACACTACTGATGGACCAATGAAGAATTGAATGCATTGTTCTGTTAGATGATCTGCTCTGTTGTTTAGCTCCTGGGTAGTCCAGTTTGGTGTTTGCCAAACAGAGGCTATAGTAACTGTCTGCTCTCTGAATCTGTGTAAATTGACAGGTAGGGTAGAACCTCAGGAATGGAGGCCATGTAAGCACAGAGAGGAGAGAAGGGGTGAAAATACACAGAGGGCAAGTTGCTCCTTTCCTTTCTTTGCATAGAATATTTCTTAGAGCACTTATGTCTCAGATACAAAGGGCAGGAATTCATGAATCAAGGAGTAATAAGAGAATATCACTCACCAGTTAAGTCTGCTGTTAATCCTCAGAAGCTAGTAGGTAAGCTATTCTGAATCATTGAAGGATTTTTAACAGGAATAAACTTTTAAAAGTAATAAATGTCAAGCACCCATTAGAAAACAGGCTTGGTTTTGGGGGTATTACTGTTTGTTTGTTTTTCATAAGACTCTGCTGGAAATCTTTGAAATCTTTATTTTTCATTGAATAGTCCATATATAGTTCAACTCTATTGTATATTGTTGTAATGTGCTGTCTGATTAAAAGCTTATACATTTGACCCAGGGATTAGTTACATAGGGTGTCTATAATGGAAGGAGAGAACTTCCTTAAGGATTAGTTACATAGAGAGAAATCTTCCTCAAGGATTTCTGGAAATATTGCATTCTAAACTCTTGTAATTTTCTTTTGGTCAGTTTACACAGAAGCTTCAGGAAGGGGCTGGTATAATCCTGTAACATAAATATTCTGAATAAATAATGTGTGCAGAGAGTCAGTTACATCCTTCTCTATGGTCACATATTTTTACAAAAAGTATGTGGCACCCAAATCACAGAATCATAGAATGGTAAGGTTGGAAGGGAACTCAAAGATCATCTAGTTCCAAACNGTCAAGGGATGGTTGGAGGCCTTCTGCTAAGATTTAAAACATTGAATGTTTTTCTTTGAAGTAGTCAGTTACATCAGCTGTGTATGTCTTGACTCCTCTCAAATAAAACAGAAAAGCAGGAAGGAACAACTAAAGCTCAAAATAAAATAAAATAAAATAGAGTACTGAAAGGGAATTTGATTCTGATGCTGAGTCAGAACTCATGGTAGCTCTGCCTTCTTTATCCAGAACTGTAAATAACTGAAGGACTGGCAAGCTCAGTAAGAGTAATATAGTAATGACAGCATGTTACATGGAAAACAGAGCTCAGACAAAAGCAAACAGGTTGAGGAAGAACACAGAAGATTTATGTTCACATCGTGGGTGCAGCACTTTGTGCCTTTTCTTTGCAGTAACTGCGGTCAGCACCGCACACTGTGTTGTGACTCGGTTGACATGGCAGGAACAGCAACTGCTTTAACACTGATGCAAGATAAGGGGAGCAGCTGCAGCCATCTAGACCTAAAGATACATTCCTTTTTCCCTTCCTCTCAAAAGTCAGTCCCTACCTCTGTTCTGTCAACACTTCCCTACAAAGGGTCAGGGAAGAATTTATTCCACCTCTTTTATCACATACATTCATATGTAGCACTTCATTTAGTGAGATATTTTTTTAGGAGAGATGATAACTCTTAACTCCAAAAAGTTTGGAAGGCTGGATCTTCTGATCATAAGCTCTGGCTCCTAAAGGTCACATGCTGCTTTCTTAGTTATGTCAATTTTATTACAGTCACCTCACTTTCCATGTACAATGGGCATCTGATGATTGATGTTTTGTAATGAGACATTCCTACTGAACTCTTTAAGAAATTCTTTCCCTCCATTCAAGAGTTCAAAGGAAAAAGAAAAATTGAAAGAGCAATTGCATAAGATTTATGTACTGTACAATGAGAAGCCAAATACTCTCCTGCTGAACACAGTTATCTAGCAGCAACTGGGAACAGCATGTGGAAGCTGACTTCAGGTATTCTTGACCTGAAATTGCAGTCTGATTTTATAAAACAATGGAAGATAAGGAGAATTCAAAAAGCATGTTAAAGAACATTCTAGCTTAAAGCATGAATTAATTATGCTATTTATAGAAATAACACAGCAAGATGTATTTATGTGTACAAAGGACTTCATTCTCCTAGAGTCTTAAATATGAAGCTCATAACAAATAATTTCCAGTTTCTACTGACTGGCTTTTGGGTTAGTCAAAGTTTAATTTCCTTCCATTTGGTAATGGCTGCTAAGAGCTGTATTCACAAAGCCAGTCTTTCTACACCATTTTTGGAAATAATAAAATTTGGTATGATTCATTTATATATTCAATAGAACAGACATCATTATAATCCCATCTGACTGCCTTAATTTTCTGGTATAAAAGAAAATGCATGAAAAGATAAGAACTGACATATTTGCCAAAGTAGGAACAGAAAAAAAAATAAATGTCCCACTCTGAGTCATTCTTTGTGGAAATTTAGTTATTGCAAATATGCTGTTGCATTTTGGCCTTTTGGTTTGGTTTTTTTTTTCCACAAAAGAGCTACTCATGAGAGTGTGATCTTCACAGCACCAGTGTCACAGTGCTGTTATAAGTAATATCTTTGAAGTTTTTAAAAGAGGCTCGCAGGCAAAGTTTAATCATAGAATCATAGAATGGTAAGGTTGGAATGGACCTCAAAGATCATCTAGTTCCAACCTCCTGCCATAGACGGGGACACCTCCCACTAGTACAGGGCACTCAAGGCCTCCTCCAACCTGGCCTTGAACACCTCCAGGGAGGTTGCAGAGCACAGAATCACCCAACATGATCCAAGATCACGTTGGGTGATTCTTTGCTCCTCAACCTCCCTGGGCAACCTGTGCCAGTGTCTCACCACCCTCACTGAAAAGAACTTCCTCCTAACATCCAGTTTCAATCTCCCCTCTGCCAGTTTAAACCCATTGTCCCTTGTCCTGTCATTGCAAGACCTTGTCAATAGGCCCTCCCCAGCCTTCCTGGAGGCCTCCTTCAGATACTGGAAGGCTACTCTAAGGTCTCCTGGAAGCCTTCTCTTCTCTAGGCTGCAGAGCCCCAACTCTCTCAGCCTGTCCTCATAGCAGAGCTGCTGCAGCCCTCTGAGCATCTTCATGACCTCCTCTGGACTCACTCCAACACTTCCATGTCCTTCCTGTGCTGGGGGCTCCAGAACTGCATACTGTACTCTAATCCAGTGTATTCTTTATTCAGGTTCACACAATGCTAGATCTTTTTTGCTACACATGGGAAAATTTTTGTCAGTGCCATCCCACCTGCCCTCATGAAATGAGCCATTATTTTCCAGCATAACCTATGGTAATGCCTGCAATGTTTGAAATTACTGGTTTTGAACTATACAGGGAGCCCAAGATTTATATGCTCCCATTCCATGTGTTCCATAAACACTTTAGCAATGTGAATTTCATTTCCAGAACAAGTGCTGCCACTTAGTTGCAAGCACACTGTTTCATTCCCGAGCATTTTAAAACAGCTTGTAAAAAAACAAATGAAAAACCTGCTAAAAAATACTTAAAATGAAAAGTATTTTTAAAATTTTTTAAAAAAAATCTTCATTTTGATCACATAAGAATACACAAAGTTCAGATATGTCTAACTTCCCAAAGCTTAGCCTCTTACTTACAAAATTAATCTCATTAAAAAAGCAGGAGGGTGATAATGTGTTTTAGGATTTGGTTGCAGTGGAAAGCAAAATGTAAGATAAACACCTTACAGAGATGGTTGGAATTATATATCTGTTAAAGCAAGTTACAAAGACCTAGACATTCTGCTCTAGTCCTGACACCCTTATCCAGTAAGCTGATCTCTCTCACAATAGTGTTAAGCAATGTGACTGACACCTGTCATAGAACACAGAATCATAGAATGGTAAGGTTGGAAGGGACCTCAAGGGTCATCTAATTCCAACCCCCTGCCATAGGCAAGGACACCTCCCACTAGTACAGGTTACTCAAGGCGTTGTCCAACCTGGCCTTGAACACCTCCAGGAAAGGAGCAGCCACAACCTCCCTGGGCAACCTGTGCCAGTGTCTCACCACTCTCACTGTAAAGAACTTCCTCCTAACATCCAGTCTAGATCTCCCCTCTGCCAGTTTAAACCCATTGCCCCTTGTCCTGTCATTGCAAGGCCTTGTCAATAGTCCCTCCCCAGCCTCCCTGTAGTCCCCTTCAGATACTGGAAGGCTACTCTAAGGTCTTCTCCAAGCTGAAGAGCCCCAACTCTTGTAGCCTGTCCTCATAGCAGAGCTGCTGCAGCCCTCTGAGCATCTTTGTGGCCTCCTCTGGACCTGCTCCAACACTTCCATGTCCTTCCTGTGTTGGGGGCTCCAGAACTGCACGTGGGAGTCCAGATGGGGTCTGATGAGAGCAGAGTAAAGGGGCACAATCCCCTCCCTCTCCCTGCTGCCCACACTGCTCTTGCTGCAGCCCAGACTGGTGTCCTGGTGTCCTCTCTCCTACCTTCTCCTCACAGCTAACCTGTTCTGTGTTGTGTTTTGCTTTGCCCAAGTTTTCAACACTACACTGTTCAAAACCTATGTAAGTAGAGACAGTATTTCAAGAAGAAATAGAAACCAATGAAATTCTTCATAGTTTGTAGAGAAGTCATTCTGCACCCTGAGATTAATCTAGAATAGAGCTCAGCTTCCTGATTCTAGCAAAGATGGACTTAAAAGGTCGTGTCTGACAGAAACAGGCAAAGAATAATGTTACTTACCCCTCCTACAGTAGAAACGAATAATCTCAGTTTAAGCTACTAGCTCCCTAACATAAGATGAATCTGTGCAATCCTCTTTTATGAGAGCTGGCTGATATAAAAATGCCCCATGACCTCCTATTACTTCATCTTCTTAGGATCTGCCATCCTTCAAGACTGCTTCCTGTGTATATCCAGCTAGGACATTAATAATTTGTAAGTATTTACTAAGTAAAAACAAATAAATATCCAACAATTCTGTGAATTATTTTGGTAAGACTGAAAGTTCTAGTTTCCTCAGGGGACTAGTGGTTTAAGAGACTTCAAAAAACTCCATTATAAAACAATCTTCCAGTTTTAGCTTCTTCTCTTTAGCAATTTGTTCTGGATGATATCAGCTTTTGGATGGAAAAACAGAAAAACAGTTAACAGAACTGTGTATTGTCTTAAGGGAATAGGTGAGGCATAAAATCAAGGTGAATATTTTGCTGCCCCTTAAAGACTGGATTTATTTTTGAGAAGAGACATGTTCTTCTTAACTTCTGAATATCATTTTTTTTCCAGGACTTAACTTTAGACATGTCTTCAGCATAACCTATGGTTTTTCAAAAAGCAGAAGTTAAAAAGCAAGATTTAGAAAGAGAAAGGAAGATGCAAACCAGAACTGACAATGCCCTTTCCCACAACTGAGTGGTTTTTGCCATGTTATGCTGACCTTGGTCACAGCACAAAATGCCTCAGAAGCACAAAAGCTATTAGCAAAGAGAACTTGCCTTTGACTGAATCAATGAATAGCCCCAAGACTGTCTCTCATTTGTTTGTGTATGTATGGTTGTTTGAATTTCTAAAGCTTATTTGTCCTATAAGGACTGAATTCCTCTATAAGGATTGTTATTGTGTACCAGATCTCCTCTATTCATTGTGCAAACACTGACATACTATTGTCACAAGCCTAAAAAGACCTGCTTAATCCAACCAGCATTGAATTCCACACCAATTATTTTTGGGTGGGTCTCATGTTTACAATAAAACTCAAGAGTCAAGCAGATGCTGGAATTGAGTCTGAATTGAGGCATTAAGTCACTGAATGACCTTTTAGGTAGTCTCTTGACCTTTATGTGACTCAGAAATCCAACAGCATCACCAGGGGAAAGGCAGAGTCTCACTGAACACCAAGCTACAAAACAGTAAAAGTATGCTAAGAGGGAAACATTTCCTAAATGATTCACCTGTCCTCTTTGAGTTCCTCAAAGCCTGAGAATGTGCAGGAAGTCAGCAGGGAACTAGGATGATTTCATTTGTCCTTGCTGGGTGGGCTCCACTCATCCTGTATCTGCAGAACATCTGAGTGGGATTGCCAAAAATCCCAACTGCCCATAAAAAAACACAATGCCAGTGTTGGCAAGACAGAAAGTATAGGCAGAAAGACTCATGTGCCTAATGAACACAGCTGTACACAACCTGCAGCAGAAGTTTCCATGGTGTACATGCCAGCTGCTGCCAAGCTGTGCCTCTGGCTGGGAAGGAGGAAAAGACAGCAAGTTGCAGCACGGTTTACATCAGTGGAACACAAACATTGAACCATAGAGTGGCAGGGGCTAGAAGACACCTCTGGAGATCATCAAGTGGAGCACCCCTGCCAAAATAGGATCTCTCTCTGATGTTTTCCTCACGTTGTTTTTTTACTGTACAGCCACTTCCCTGAACACAACACCACATTCTTCCCAAGCAAATCTGATGTGATTAGGAAACACTCAAGCAAAACACTGTAACAGAAACCAAACCTCAAACCATATCCATCATGTAGGAATCTCTCTGCAACAGCAAGTTCATACAGGAAGACCTTTAATTTGCTAGGCATCTAATAGTGCACAATAAAAACAAGTCTAATGCTTCTCTCAACAGCAAGGAAATGTCCTTATGGCTTCAATATTGATTTGAACCGAATACAATTTTTCCTCCTGTCTTTAACTTCTTCACTTCTCTGCATCACAAATAACAACAACTAAAAAAAAGCTTGCTTCAAGTATTCATAAATATTAAAATTACACCAAGCCACTCTGCACAAGTGAAGCCTGCATTCAGTTCATCACATTTAGCAGTCTCCTTGAGTTACCTGCATTTTGGATGTAACCTAAAACCATCGGTCTGGACCGATTTTAGGGCTATGAATGGTCCCCTGACTCCTTGTCATTTAAGGAAGGGTGTTAACCCCAATGTCTTGGCTTACTTCCAGTTTATGTAATTCTATTACTCTTGCTTAAATTGTGTAAGAGGTCCCCACTGGAGGCTATTCTTTGCTTTCTCTTCCTTGAGAAATACTGCTAGCAGAAAACATCCACACTTCTTTATCTGAGAGGTGACTGAATTTCCATAGTGCAGGAAGTGGTCCCCATTTATAGGTATATAAACTTGTACAGATGCACATATGTGCCTGTCTATTTGTACTAATTACTTGGCTATGTGGATAGACATACAAGCAGACATTTAGAGTTGTCCTGGAGTAGTCTTTTTAGCAGGAAGAAATCTTTTTTTCAGCTTGGACTAGTTACAGCATTTTCTAAAGAAATAGGTAAAATGTAAAGCAGAAAAGAACAAAACCCAAGGGGGTTTAATTAAGTGACATAAGATGCCCATGGCAGAAATAGGAACTTAACCCAGGTTTCAAGATTTCAGTTTTCAGCATGACATCATTCTTTCCCTGTAGAAACTTTTTGTAATATAATGCAAAATACATAACAATGACATATGATATATGTGCTATAATGAAGAATATGTAGCAAACCAAATAAATGCAATGATCTAATCTAACCTTACATTTGAAAAGAAACTTTTTTTGTTCTGTAGAAAAGAAAGTGCTAAGCCTGTCATGAGGTAGGTGTCAGTAGAACATTGTGTCTGGCATCTGATGAGCCGGTTGTGGTGAGCAGTCATCCAACAGGAGTACACAGGGTGCCTCAATCTTCACTCTATTTCTGCCCTTCAGCTGCTTCTTTCCACTTTATTCTACCCTGCTAACTCTAAGGCTAAAACTATCATATTGCAATAAGGGACTTTTTACTTTGAAGTAAACCCTTCATATATAAACCTTCGAACATCTTTGTCAGTGCCATGGACAGAGGAATCAGTGCAGCCTCAGCAAGTCTNAGTCTAAATTGGCAGAGTGAAGATTTAGACTGGATGTCAGGAGGAAATTCTTTACAGTGAGGGTGGTAAGACACTGGAACAGGTTGCCCAGGGAGGTTGTGGCTGCTCCCTTCCTGAAGTTGTTTAAGGCCAGGTTGGAGGAGGCCTTGAGTGCCCTGTACTAGTGGGAGGTGTCCCTGCCTATGTCAGGGGCTTGGAACTAGATGATCCTTGAGGTCCCTTCCAACCTTACCATTCTATGATTCTATGAGTCTATGATTCTATGACCTTTTACCATATAGAAAAAGATTACCTCTTCCTCTGTCCAAACCACAAAAGGATGTACTCTGCTTCTCCCACTGAAACTGATCTCCACACATTTCATCATTCATACTATTCAAGTTGGTGTTGCAATCCTTTAGCAATATGTGCCTGTGATTTTCTTTAGAGAGAAAGAGCATAACATTTCAGCATGTCTCTACTCTCTGCCCATACAATCACTTTGCAACTATTTTGGCAGAGGGTAAATGAGAAGGAATGCTTTATTTGTTAAGATAGAGGACAGGTACTTTGAAAAAAAATCTGTTCCCTGATAATTTATCTGTCACAGACATTCTATGCTCCCCTTTTTTCCCCATCTACAAAGCTGCAATATTTTTTAATGAACTCATTGCAAGGTTGTGCATTGTTTGTAAACTACTTGAAGATTTTGGGCTAAAAGGTAGTGTAGAAGTGCAGAAGAGCTAATTGAAAGTATAGGAGTTGATTGCTAATGTGTATCTGTGTTTGGAAGCAGATTTTTCACCTTGTCCTTGTGGAATTTGAAAATGTAAAAAACACATTCTTCCCCAACAAAAATACAATCCTAGCAGAAAGTAGAAATGAAAGGACAGAAGTAGTTAAAAATTTCCTTCTCACATTTTACAGGAGGAGAACTGAAACATGAAAAACTTAAATATTAAATAAATAAATTTTGGTATGGACAGAAAAAGACCAAAAAATGCAGGGATGTGGAGACAGATCTCCTGAGGCCCACCTCAAGTGTGTTGTATAGAGGATATTCTGGTTAGAACAGTCCTACAGTGTCCCCACTACCCTGCCATTAAGTCTGATTACAGATTTTATTGGTGTTAGAGAAGTAAGAAACTGTAATTTGAAAACCTGAATCTAGCTTGGGAACCGAATACAGCAGCGTGCTTTATGTCTTTTCACCTTCTTGTTTGGTTAATTCTTTTATTTATTTTTTTATTTTCTCCACGTGGAACTCATGAAACTCCTTGGTTTTGATAGTGTTTTCTATTATGAGGATTTCTTAAGGTAGCTGAAGTGACTGAAAGCAGTGCTTGCTGAGGAAGTGCTCAGCCATGGCCCACTGGTTGATGTCAAAAGGCCAGCATCTGGTACCATTCTTTTGGTACTCAATTGCTTCTTTCTTCCAGCTCTTTTCAGACCAAGGTACAACTTGAGAAGTGTACTTTGTGTTATAAAAGCCCTAATAGAATGGCAGCTTTATGTGCATAAATCTGTTCTCACTGCCAACACTAGAACTTAGCCAAACAGCAACTACAGCCACAATACCAGGAGGCCAAAGTTTTCTAAGACTAAATCTGTCACCTTGTCTCACACAACTAGCTGCCTACAGCCCTGAATATGACCTTAAATTTGATTCTCCCATTGTACACAACCTACAGTGAAAATTAGAGAGTGTTGACTTACTGCATTATAGATTTTCTCCGTTTTTCTTTTCATGTTCTTAACAAAGTCATATATATTTAAATATTAAAAAATAAATATCAACCAAAACAATGACAGAGCAACAATCAACTGGCAGCAGATCTATGCAAAACTCTGCTACAATTTACTCATTTGAACAAAGAGAATTTCATTTTGATTTTATTTGAACATAAAGTTTCCTCAAATTAAAACCAAATGAATACATCTTTATAGTCAAGCTGAGACTCTACCAAGGCAGGCAGCATCAAGTGCTAGTTCACATAGTGGGGTCACCATTCTTTCTTCATTTTCTGTGTTTGCCAATGTGGTGGGGTTTGTTGGATTTGAGTTGGTTTTTTTTTTTTTTTAATTTTTTTTCTTTTTTTTTTTTTCTTTTTAATAACAGAAGAAAAACAAAGCCATGTGGACATCTACAGGGAAAACAGCAGGTGTTAAAATGCTGTTGGCACTGCAAAATTTGTCATTCTCCCATGACACTTCAATTTTTGTCAGCTTTGTTTCAGCTACATTTTTTTTTTAATGTTAATTTATTTAATTTTACAAAGTAGTTCTGGCTGGAAACAAATTTTTTGGATTTTTTAATAGAGATTTAGAACAGTCATGGCAAAGTGGAACTCCCATAAAGAAAAGCTTCTTCTATTTTTAATCTACAAGTCTAAATCTAATACATAAGCTCTTCATTCTTCTGAGGCATAGGCTAACACAGCAGGTGTTTCATGTTCCTGGGAGATACATTAAATACACACATTTAAACCATTCACTATATATATATATATATATATATTTAATTTGGAAGAGGAGGAGAATGTGAAATTGCAGAGGCCATACTACCTTTAAAAAATAAATAATCCTCATAACACCTGTGTGTGTGGGATATAGAGTAACATTCTAAAGTGTGTTTAATAGAACAAGTCTCCACTATTAAATGAAATATTGAAATACAAGGGCGTAGTGGTCATAATTCTTAAAACAGGGACTGAAAATAATGAACAAACAACCAATAACTAGAAAATCACCTGAAGTACTGAATTCAAAGGGCTTATTAAAAATATCAAACGTACCTTTAAGACCTGTGCAATCACATGCATCATGATACAGTCTGCAGGGCACAAAAGACAAGCATATGCTGTGAAGGCCTGACAAACCTATGGCTGTACACCTGCAGAAAACAGCAGGTTGCTGAGCACTTGGATGCATAACTGTCCAGGAGAGGGAGCCTGAAGGCAGTTTGCAATGCATCGATGTGGACCTGCCTTCCTTACTTTGAAATTTTTGCCTACCTTGCAAGTTGTCAGCAGAAGACCTAAAGAGCTCAAGCATGAATGGGACAGGCTACAGCTTAAACTCGGTTAGCAGATGCCTCCAAAGCAGGCCACTGGTTTCTGGGATATGATTTTTCTCTTTGTTAGCTATCAAACCTCTTCCTCAGGCACTAAGATGATACTCACTTTTGTCCCCCGCAGTCTTACAGCTATAGCAGGTCTGAGGATGCACAGCAGAGTTCTTGATCATTAGCTTGAAAGAAAAAATATGATCTGGAAAAGCTCAGCATGAGCCTACAGTATGCGCGTGCAGCCCAGACGGACAACCGAGTCCCGGGCTGCAGCAGGAGCAGTGTGGGCAGCAGAGAGAGAGGGGATTCTGTCCCTTTGCTCTGCTCTCCTCAGACCTCACCTGGAGTACTGTGTGCAGTTCTGGAGCCCCCAGCACAAGAAGGACATGGAAGTGTTGGAGCAGGTCGAGAGGAGGCCACAAAGATGCTTAGAGGGCTGCAGTAGCTCTGCTATGAGGACAGGCTGAGAGAGTTGGGGCTCTGCAGCCTGGAGAAGAGAAGGCTTTGAGGAGCCCTTAGAGTAGCCTTCGAGTATCTGAAGGGTCCCTCCAGGAAGACTGGGGAGGGATTGTTGACAAGGTCTTGCAATGACAGGACAAGGGGCAGGGGCAATGGGTTTGAACTGGCAGAGGGGTGATTGAAACTGGATGTTAGGAGAAAGTTCTTTGTAGTGAGGGTGGTGAGACATTGGAACAGGTTGCCCAGGAAGGTTGTGGCTGCTCCCTCCCTGGAGGTGTTCAAGGCCAGGTTGGAGGAGGCCTTGAGTGAGCTCTGCTAGTGGGAGGTGTCCCTGCCTATGGCAGGGGGTTGGAACTGGTTGATCTTTGAGGTCCCTTCCAACCTTACCATTCTATGATTCTATGAAAGAAAGAGACTGGAGTTTTTGTTCCATTTCTTTTAAGTCAGAAGAATTAAACTGGGGATATATTCCAGAGTTTATTCATGCGAAAACTGCTCTATAAACAATTTAAGTTCACCCTCTATTGTATGTGCTTAGACTGGATGCTGAAAGAAGTGTATCTATCCATTCTACACCTGACAGAATGCTAATCAAACACTAGTAGTTGATTGGCCATTAGTTAACATCAAATCTTGATACATAAATCTTTTGACTGGTTTGTGGTTAAGCCTTGTTCTAGATCTGTGGGAGTCCCTTATAAATAAATAGTTGACATCTTGCTTTGTCATCCCATTAGTCTACTGCCAATTCTAGTTGCCAAGCAGAGAATTAATCATGGTGATTTACAAAGAAAAGAGTGTGGTTTTCCAAGGAGACTTCAATGACTACAAGCCAAATCCCTAAGCAAACTTTGTGATATTACAAGTGCAAAACCAATAAAGGGTAGAATGAAATACCAGTGGATTTTCTGGATGTAAAGGAAACTACAAGGAGTATATGAACAACCCAAACAACTTTGACTTTCCTTCACATAATATAAATAGCCAAGGGGATGGTAAAAGATAGAGTTTAGTGTAACCAGTGTGAATGAAACACTTCTGTAATTTGCATTCTGAAACCTATTGGATTCTTGTCCCACAAATGCAGAGGAGATTTGTAACTACTTGAAAGATGTCTACTAACCAATGCACGTTTCTCTTGATCCTGTAAGATCTGAGATCCAACAGGATTCAAGGCTTATCAATATAAGCTGTCATATGTATCAGTATTTCGCTGGCTTTGAGAGTTAAGGATATTATTTGCACAGAATCATAGAATAGTTTGGCTTGGAAGGGACCTTAAAGATCATCCAGTTCTAAGCCCCCTGCCATAGGCAGAGACACCTTTTACTAGACCAGGTTGCTCAAAGCTTCTTCCAACCCGGCCTTGAACACTTCCAGGAAGGGGCCATCCACAACTTCTCAGCTTATTAGTGTTTCCTCTCCCTCACAGTAAAGAAAATCCTCCTTAAACCTAATATAAACCTATTCTCTTTCAGTTTGAAGACATAACTTCTTGTCCTATCGCTACATGGCCTTAGAAAAAAAATCACTCCTCATCTTTACTGCAGACTCCTTTAGCTATTGAAAAGCTACTTTAAGGTTTAACTGGCTCCTTCTCCTTTTCAGGCTGAACAACCCCAGATCTTTCAGCCTGACCTCACAGGAGAGGTACTCAAGGTACTCTGATTATCTTTGTGGCCCTCCTCTGAACTTCCAAATCTTTCTTATGTTGAGCGCCCCAGATGTAGACACAGTAGCCCAGCAGAGTGGTGGGGTAGAGTTATGTCCCTCAGTCTTCTGATCACAGTTCTTTTGCTGCAATCCAGGACATGGATGGCTTGGTGGGTTGCAAATGTACATTGTCAGATCATGTCAAACCTATCAACAAACACCCCTAAATCCTTCTCCTCAGAGCTGCTCTATGCCCCACCTGTATTTCTGGTTGGGATCACCCCAACACGTCCACAGAACCTTCTCCACTGATTTTTTTTTAACATAAAACGTAGTTTCTTAAGACCATTTGGATGGAAAAAGAAAGTGAGAAGTTTGTTGTGGATGTTGGGTTAGATATGGTGAAGTAAAATATGGGTTATAATTCAATACACATACTGAGTTTCAAATGATCTCTAAAGCAGCTCAGAGGAAAACTCATATAGAAATGCTTGGATATTGGTTTGCTTTATATTCATGTTCATACAGAGAAACCAAGAAGCATACATAATAAGAACTTGGTGTTTCTCCAGCTATCTGAAACAGTATTTCTATTTAAATATTTCCATGTGTTTATAAAGCTGAAATCTTTTTATGCAAACAGTCACAATATATTCCATCTTTGAAGTGATTAGGGACAGTGAATAAAGAAACCCACCAGAACAACAGCATTGAGAATCTGACTACAGAATATTTTAGGAAACAGATATATTACAGTGAGGGTGGTGAGACACTGGCACAGGTTGCCAAGGGAGGTTGTGAAGCACAGAATCACGTTGGGTGATTCTGTGCTCCACAACCTCCCTGGAGGTGTTCAAGGCCGGGTTGGACGAGACTTTGAGTGACCTGTGCTAGTGGGAGGTGTCCCTGCCTATGGCAGAGGGTTGGAACTAGATGAGCTTTGAGGTCCCTTCTAACCTTACCATTCTATGCTTCTATGATTCTATATATCTTCAGGATGGTTAGCTAGAGGGGAACTATTGCAGAGCAGACACAGCAGTGACATGTTATGGGAGGAATGAGAATATATCACATCTCGGGTCAATAGAAGCTTAATTCAATAATATGGTAGCTTGAGGGGGTCTCAGGTCTCCCTTAAAAAAATTAACAGAAAAAGCACAGCAAAACAGAAGCAGCAAACAGAAGCAA
>WBNM01025088.1:11667-43237 GCA_013399055.1 Ramphastos sulfuratus
TCCAGATCATCAATGAAGATGTTAAAGAGGATGGGGCCCAGTACTGATCCCTGGGGGACACCGCTAGTGACAGGCCTCCAGCTGGATGTGGCACCATTCACCACCACTCTCTGGGCTCGGCCCTCCAGCCAGTTCCTAACCCAGCACAGAGTGTTGCCATCCAAGCCATGAGCTGACAGCTTAGCCAGCAGTTTGCTGTGGGGGACAGTGTCAAAGGCCTTGCTGAAGTCCAGGTAGACCACATCCACAGACCTCCCCACATCCACCAGGCGGGTCACCTGATCATAGAAGGAGATCAGGTTGGAGAGGCAGGATCTGCCCTTCCTAAATCCATGTTGGCTGGGCCTGAGCCCTTGGCCATCCCTCAGGCGCACAGTTATTGCTCCCAAGATAATCTGCTCCATCACTTTCCCTGGCACTGAGGTCAGGCCTGTAGTTCCCAGGTTCCTCCATCCAACCCTTCTTGTGAATGGGGATCACACTGGCCAGTTTCCAGTTGTCACCAGTGAGCCAGGATGAGAAGCAGGACAGAGCTGTAAAGGTGAATGCTTATATACATTGCTTCCACATTTGAACTGCAACAGGGAACCATGGCAACTCAACAAACACTGCCCTGGATCAGTGAGTGTTACGGGTAAGTTTATAGTCACACTGCATTCATATCTGTACGGAACTACATGGTCTGTACTTTGTGTTTACTAATGATTACTTAAGCATTACTGAGATGATAGGGATTAGTGACTGAGAGAACAGGCTTTAAAGGAGGAGATAAAGGAATCAGCTCAGCTATCTGGACATTAAAATAGCATGTAACTGTATATTAACTACCTAATGAGCTGAGACAAGTGGTGGTAACAGCATTTTTTTGTGTCATGGAAACTCTGCTTTCCTATGGATTGTTAAGAGAAGCTGCTCACAGCATTGCTGCCCAAACGTCTGAACAGAGCAAGAATGAATCACAGAATCAAAGAATAGCAGCTGTTCTGGCTGCTTGATCTGGTACCAAATTCTCATATTTTCACCATTTGCATTAATTTCAGTTCTTACTGTGTGAATTTCTATTGAATTATATTAGAGACATGGGTGACCATTTAATTATTTTCTGCAGAAAGTATTTTGCCAGAGTGGCCTTTGCTTAAAATGAGAGAAAGGCTGAAATAGATGTTGGAGTGTTGGGAACTCATCCATCATCAGCTCAAAAAAGGATGGTATCAAACAATGCATCTGTATATGGTTATAGTCAAAGGGAGGGGATGACCCGTACAGAATGTCAATGCAAGCAATAAAAAAGGACTCATTTCCAAGATTATTGCTCTGTAGTTAGCCTGCTATCAGGCAAAAAGAAGCCTGCCTGCTTTTGCTAAAGCAGATGAACAACAGGAATTTTCTATTGAGTTACTGCATTAGGCTGAATCTTCTGTTTGGCATGTTCTTGAAAAATGTTGTTAGGAACTAGGAAAACTGCTTCCATTTACCTTGCTGATAGAAGCCTTCAGAAGTCAGGCAGTAAATTGTTTGATACCTACCAAGAGGTTCCTCTTTCTTAGTTCAGTGCATGAATACCTATGAGAAAAGGAACTGCATGCAGACAGAATACTATAGCATTCCTTGAAGAAAGTTATTTTAATCAGCAGCTTCAAAAGAATGCTCTGTTAATGAGCAATTGAAATGTTATAAATTTAGCCAAGAGCCTTTATGTTTAATTTAGACAGTCTTCCTTGCAGCTTGAGAGTAGAAAAGACCAGTGTCAAGGGCCTGTGGGCCTTTGCTGCCCAGTGATTAACCGTAAGAAAGAAAAGCTATTTGCAATTTAATTAGCTGAAGGATAACCTACAGGTAATACTGATAAAAATAATCAGCTAGCTGCCAGTGAGCAGCTGGTGTGAAAATCAGACAACTTCATGTCCACAAAGTTTCATTTGTATTCTCCAAACAGCTTTAATCACAAAAAAACCAGTTTCTGGGAAAAAAAAAAAAAAAAAAAAAAAAAAAAGTGGGAGCTGGTTTGAATTCTGGATGTTTGGCTAGACTAAAGCCAGTTCCTGGCAGCAGGGTCTGGGCAGATTCATGAAGTGCAATCCTGTATCTTTGCTCTAAAAACATAGTGGATTGTAACCAGTGAGCATGAGAACTTTACAAACAGCCAACACAGCACTAAGCAGTAGTGTAGCTGAAGGCAATTTCAATTGTTAATGCTACTACTGTGTGCTGGTTTCAGCAGTTTTGAAGGTCTTTTTCCTGAGTGGTGCTGTTTTGATGCTCCGTTGCTATGGCTTCTGAGGTTGAATCAACCTGTTGCAATTCAGGACAGCTCTTCCCAGTTGCTGTAGTATCCTGATTGTGACAGTGTGTCTTGCTTACATGAACCTTTTATTTCAGAATAAATATTGTATCTACACTATTGAAAGAAAAACTTGTCAATGTCCCCCACAGCAAACTGCTGGCTAAGCTGTCAGCTCATGGCTTGGATGGCAACATTCTGTGCTGGGTTAGGAACTGGCTGGAGGGCCGAGCCCAGAGAGAGTGGTGGTGAATGGTGCCACATCCCATTGGAGGCCGCTCACTAGCGGTGTCCCCCAGGGATCAGTACTGGGCCCCATCCTCTTTAACATCTTCATTGATGATCTGGATGAGGGCATTGAGACAGTCATCAGCAAGTTTGCAGATGACACCAAGCTGGGGGCAGATGTTGGTGGGTTGGAGGGCAGAAGGGCTCTGCAGCAGGACCTCGAGCGCCTGGACAGATGGGCAGAGTCCAAGGGGATGGCTTTCAACAAATCCAAGTGCTGGGGGCTGCACTTTGGCCACAACAACCCCATGCAGAGCTACAGGCTGGGGTCGGAGTGGCTGGAGAGCAGCCAAACAGAAAGGGATCTGGGGGTGCTGATTGACACCCGCCTAAACATGAGCCAGCAGTGTGCCCAGGTGGCCAAGAAGGCCAATGGCATCCTGGCCTGCATCAGGAATAGTGTGGCCAGCAGGAGCAGGGAGGTCATTCTCCCCCTGTACTCTGCACTGGTTAGGCCACACCTTGAGTACTGTGTCCAGTTCTGGGCCCCTCAATTTAAGAAGGACATTGAGGTGCTTGAGCGTGTCCAGAGAAGGGCAACGAGGCTGGTGAGAGGCCTCGAGCACAAGCCCTATGAGGAGAGGCTGAGGGAGCTGGGATTGTTTAGCCTGGTGAAGAGGAGGCTCAGGGGAGACCTTATTGCTGTCTACAACTACCTGAAGGGTGGTTGTGGCCAGCAGGAGGTTGCTTTCTTCTCTCAGGCAACCAGCACCAGAACAAGAGGACACAGTCTCAAGCTGTGCCAGGGGAGGTTTAGGCTCGAGGTGAAGAGAAAGTTCTTCACTGAGAGAGTCATTCCCCACTGGAATGGGCTGCCCAGGGAGGTGGTGGAGTCACCGTCCCTGGAGGTGTTCAAGGCACGTTTGGACGTGGCACTTGGTGCCATGGTCTAGTCTTGAGGTCTGTGGTAGTGGGTTGGACTTGATGATCTTTGAGGTCTCTTCCAACCTTGGTGATACTGTGATACTGTGATCATGTTTTACTTGCTCACATAAGGATTGTCATCCTAGTTCAGAGTTAGAGCAGTGCTGATTTCAAAATGCTGGGGTTCATCCCCTGTGTGGCACATCATTATGCATGCATCAGGTATAGACATGCAGAGTTCTGATTTACATCACTGTCAGTGCTGCTACATGGAATTGTTTTGTGAAGAACAAGTATTACACTAGAAGCAACCAGCTAGGACCATGAGTGCTGGACCAGCTGAATCTTTTTTCATATTAGGTGTTAAAGAGTCTCTCCCTGTGTGTGTGAGCTGATGGCTGCAGCCTTCTCTACAGCTGGCAGCTCCTGGCTGCTCATTTTTATGAGACACAGCAATGGCCTTGTCTTTGAGATCTTTGTGCCATTTGGTTGATGTTGGACAATAATGAGCATGAACGCATCACTTCTTTGGAAAACCAGTTGAACTGCCTAACTCAGATTGGCTGTTACTGCTGGTTTTGGTGGAGTTCCTGATGAGTTTGAAGGGTGAAGCATACTTAAAATCTGAAAGTGCCATTTGGTCCTTTCCAGAAACCTGTTTATGAGGGATGCTAAGCTAAACCAGCTACTTAGTGTAAAATGCTTTTCATACTTAAGGTGAAATCTGGAGTCTGAGTTTAAAGGAACCAGATTGTCATTCTGAGAATCTCACCTAGATCATCATCCTCTTTCATAATGCTCTGCAGCACCCTGAACTTGGCAAGCAACTGTATCTGTATCATACTGATGGCTGCAGGATAAATGACAAGAGCATTGCTTATACAGAACTCTCTGCTAACCCTGGCCCTTCTATTTCATTGTTGCTTAGGAGTGGACACATCAGAACTCTGGAGAAAGGCCTCATTTCCTCCACCTGGACCCTGCAGATAACAGTCTTCACCTAGAGGATTTGTTGCTGTAGTAGTCCATTTCCAAATAACCTCACTGTACAAAAACCTTGTTAAATAAAACAGTATTTTGTAAGAATTTAGGGATGAATGCTTCCACACTCAGCTCCTGCTCTTAAAGCACCAGTATTTGTTGGATTTTAGGGCATTTTAAGCTGAATCATCACATTTCTTGATTTAAAGTCACATCTCTCTAATGAACTTCGCTGGATATTAAATTCTGGATTGCATTTACATATGAGACACTGCTATTTTGTTAAGTAGGAGACATATTATGAGGATAATCAGTTTATCTTAAGCTGTAATTCTATGTCTAGCAAGGATTCAAATTTCTAGGATGAAGGGTGGCTAATGGCTTAGTGAAGTCTGGTAAAATACCTTTGAGATAAATCCCAGCATAATGAGATCAGTTAGATCTAGCTGTAAAATGGAAGAGAAGCTTAATTGTAATTTTCAAATGCACAGTTTAGTTCTCTGCTTTTATTTTACAACTTAACAGAGATGGAGGTGAAATAAGGAAAAAAAAAAAAAGCTGCATTGGCTGGATCTTTTGAACATGCACAAACTAAAAGGGACAAATTGAACTAAGAAGACAGAGAAGTTTTCTCTGTGCAGTGTGCGCATGCAGCCCAGACAGCAACCGAGTCCTGGGATGCACAAGAGCAGTGTGGGCAGCAGGGCAAAGGAGGGGATTCTGCCCCTCTGCTCTGCTCTCCTCAGACCCCATCTGGAGTCCTGTGTGCAGTTCTGGAGCCCCCAGCACAGGAAGGACATGGAACTGTTGGAGTGGGTCCAGAGGAGGCCACGAAGATGCTCAGAGGGCTGCAGCAGCTCTGCTGTGAGGACAGGCTGAGAGAGTTGGGGCTTTTCAGCCTGGAGAAGAGAAGGCTTCCAGGAGACCTTAGAGTAGCCTTCCAATATCTGAAGGGGGCCTACAGGAAGGCTGGGGAGGGATTATTTACAAGGTCTTGCAATGACAAGATGAGAAGTAATGAGTTTAACTGGCAGAGGGGAGATTCAGACTGGATTTTAGGAGGAAGTTCTTTGCAGTGAGGGTGGTGAGACACTGGCACAGGTTGCCCAGGGAGGTTGTGGCTGCTCCCTCCCTGGACGTGTTCAAGGCCAGGTTGGAGGAAGCCTTGAGTGAGCTGTACTAGTAGGAGGCGTCCCTGCCTATGGCATGGGGTTGGAACTAGATGATCCTTGAGGTCCCTTCCAACTTTACCATTCTATGATTCTAAGAAGAAAACTTCATGTAAGGTTAGCTTCTCTATTCCATGGGAACTAATTTCCCTCCAATGTAAATTCTCTTGTGAAAGGTTATGCCTACTTTGCAGCCACTAGGTCCATCTTGCATAGGTTATGTGGGCACTAGAATAAATCAGAGAGATCTACAGTTACACAGGCAATCATGGGAGCACTGTCAAATCAGATAGCACCAGGGTGTTTGGCATTTAGGTTTGTATTTTAACTAGTGTGTTAATAAGAATTTTATTTTTAAATACATGCAGTATTTCATGCTTTTGTATTTTACCATTTTAATGGTAAATTTCAATTGCAGTCTATGTGACATAAATTGGACAGGCCCCACTGAAGAATTAAAGCTGGTCTTCAAATACACAGCATATGAGGTGGCAATACAAACTTGTTATGGCAGCCAGTATAATTTCATCCTGGACTGCACGGGAGTGAGAACTTGCTTACACAGACAGAAGATTCCAGAAAAGCAAAATATTTAAAATACAATGGCTTTTTTCTGAAATTGCTGCATGGTTTGGACTCTGAGAAGGTAAATCAGGGTGAAGAGACTTCTCAGGCATTACCATCTGAGACAGCTCAGGAGCTACTAACAACTGTCATTGTCATTTTGAGTCACCAATACTTTTGTCACCTAAAATCCAGGTGACTGATAACATTTCAAGGGGAAGGAAGCATCAGTTCTAACAGCTCTTGTGAATCAGCTGTGAGTAACAGCAACTTGGCAGTTGTAGGAGACAGCTCACACTGAGCAGAAAGATCTGAGTTGCCACCTTTTTTCAAGATCCTGTGTGGAAGTTGAGCCCTGAGCAGGAGATGGAGCAAATGAGAGCACTCACTAACGCATCACTGAGCTCCTTCAGAAAATAGCTTTGACTATTAAAGCATGCAGGGAGCATGAAAGACACCTGCTGAAGGACCTGGGGAAAGCTACTACAGCTGGGGCCAGGGTCCTCACCCTTCTGATCATTTGCCAGCTTCCTCTCTCTTTTTTTGGAGCAGAGCAAGACAGGAACAGGATAAGTTTGTAGTATCTGTACTGAAGCAGAGGATGTCAGAAGTAATGTGCTACAGTCTGAGACAGAGGGGAATTCCTGAGTTAGGAAAATAGTACCAAAACCCAGTGCCTTCCCCCCAGCATATGTTATCACAGTATCACAGTATCAGCAAGGTTGGAAGAGACCTCAAAGATCATCAAGTCCAACCCATTAGCACAGACCTCAAGACTAGCCCATGGCACCAAGTGCCACATCCAAGTGCGCCTTGAACACCTCCAGGGACGGTGACTCCACCACCTCCCTGGGCAGCCCATTCCAGTGATGAATGACTCTCTCAGTGAAGAACTTCCTCCTCACCTCGAGCCTAAACTTCCCCTCTAAGTAACATTTTGTTTCTTTGTATTGAGTCACACTTAACACACTGTGGAACTTGGGTGAACAATAGAACTTCTCCTCTGCTACTTCCCTAATTTTTTAGATAACATTTCATTAACCAAGTGAAATGCTCCTACTCCAGGAAAAAAAAAAATGTGGCAGAATTAATCAGGAAGTAAAAAGTGATGGCACTGCTTTCTGCATGTCTGTACCTATTTATCTACAGCGATATGCTTCGAGCATGCACAGGAATGATCGTTGGTACTGAAATCAAATTGCCTCTGCTGGTGCACTGCCAAAACATTTCCCAGCCCAAATCTGGTTCTTGTCAAATACCACTCCTGCAAGGTTTTCCCAACCCCTGGCAGCCGAGAGGGGCTGTTCCCAGCAGACAGCTTGCACAGGACTGTCTTGTGTTGGGAGCTGAGGCTGTTCACTGGCACCTGCACAAGCAGTTCCTTCATAGCTGGCCTTGGTAGAGCTCTGATTTTAATGGTGTAGAGGAAGTCTTCCTCTTTGAAACACTCCAGACTTTTAGATATTGAATACACTTCTTAAAAGATCCTAGTTTATTTTAATATTCTTACGGTTTCAGGATTTCTCCAGTTAGTGTGAGTCTGTCTTGCAGTGTGCTGGTTTGAGGCTAATTGGAATATTTTAATAGAGAAAATTATATTATAGGCTGTGAAAAGAAATCTTATGGTGATGTCTGCTTCACTCATAGGCTTGCTGAGATGTGTAAGAATAAGAACACAAACACAGATAAGACACACTCAGGCTCGGAGAGTCTCGGTCTCTCTAGCTTTTTGCCTTCTCCTCTTTGCTGAATAATCTAACTAACCACTCTACTTCTAACCCCCCTGGCCAATCCTCCAAACTCACCTTGCACATAAGGCAAACTCTGGGGTAAGGTAGAGGGGTGGGAAGAAGGTGGAAGGATGGTTGGGAGCCCCTCCTGGGGACTCTGATTTCTGAGAGGGGGATTGTGTTTCTGTATTAACCTTCAACTTGTACATTTCTGTAACTATTCCTGTCTATTGTGTATATATCTGCTTGTACATTGTGCTAAGCTGTAAATAGAGCTTCATTCCTTAACTTCTAGCTAGCTGAGTCTAGTCTGGGTGGTTTTACAAAGTGTGGAAGGGCAGGGAGCTCCCAAAACATCTCATGCAGGAAATGCAGCACCCTCACCTAGCTGTGATTGCCTATTTCAGTGCTGTGCCGCCCACTACCGGAGCTGGGATTGTTTAGCCTGGTGAAGAGAAGGCTCAGGGGAGACCTTATTGCTGTCTACAACTACCTGAAGGGTGGTTGTGGCTAGGAGGAGGTTGCTTTCTTCTCTCAGGCAACCAGCACCAGAACAAGAGGTCACAGTCTCAAGCTGCACCAGGGGAAGTTTAGGCTGGAGGTGAGGATAAAGTTCTTCACTGAGAGAGTCATTCCCCACTGGAATGGGCTGCCCAGAGAGGTGGCGGAGTCACTGTCCCTGGAGGTGTTCAAGGTGGGTTTGGACGTGGCACTTGGTGCCATGGTCTAGTCTCAAGGTCTGTGGTAATGGGCTGGCCTTGATGATCTTTGAGGTCTCTTCCAACCTTGGTGATACTGTGATACTGTGATACCGTGGCCAGGAACTCCAGTGGCTGATAAGCTCTCATCACAGCAGCTCACAGGCTGAAAAAACACAGGACTTTGTGGCTACTGAAACTGTTGACAGTTTATGGAGAGGAAAACTCGATTTCCGAACTGCACTGTTCTGTGGAGTAAGGCCACAAAAACCTGAATCTCTTCTGTAGTTCATAATTAGCGAGCTCTGAAATAGTTTGGGAGTATCCCAGTGAAAGCACGTGTTACAGAAGAGCTACAGGGTCTTTGTGTGGAATACCAACTTCACGTAGCTCGTATCAGGCACTGGGCTTCACTCCAGCTGCTGGACACATAGAGTTGAGGCTTGGTCGAGCCCGCCGCGTTAACGCTTTTCTCTCCGAAAGCTCAGTCACAGCGAATGCAGCGCTGAGGAGTGCTCCAACCGGAAGTGCCGCCGGCTGCGGGGAGGGTGGGGGGGCGGGCGGGACTGCCTCCGCGCCTGCGCACTGCCCGCCGGAACTCTGCTGCCGGTCCGATCACCTGCTCACCAAGATGGCTGCGCCTACAGCTCGCCTGGCGGCTCGGCGGCTTTTCCTGCCTTGGTGTACTCGCTTTGTGCGGGCGTCCGGCTCGGTGGACCGGGTAAGCGACGGAGCTGGAAACTGGAGGGAGTTGTGGAGAGTCCCAGCGCTGCAGCGGGTTCCTACGCGAGTGCTAATGCTGTCGCAATGGGGGCGGGGGAGGGGTATTGGTTTGCAGGAGGCGCGGTGCACGCTGGGAATTGTAGTCACAGTGCAGGCGGAGGGCATCCTGCTGGGTGCGTGGCGAGAGCTGTAGGCCCTGCCAGGCTGAGAGGCAGGCGGCAGCACCTCTCGGCGAGACACCGTTGTCCGTAAACCAAGAGACGTGAAGCCAGAGCTATCCACTTCTGTAATTTTCCCTGTCCTCGCAATTTGAATCACAGAATGGTAAGGTTGGAAGGGACCTCAAGGATCATCTAGTTCCAACCCCCTGCCATAGGCAGGGACACCTCCTACTAGTACAGCTCACTCAAGGCCTCCTCCAGCCTGGCCTTGAACACCTCCAGGGAGGGAGCAGCCACAACCTCCCTGAGCAACCTGTGCCAGTGCCTCACCACCCTCACTGGAAAGAACTTCCTTCTAACATCCAGTTTCAGTCTGCCCTCTGGCAGTTTAAACCCATTGCCCCTTGTCCTGTCATTGCAAGACCTTGTCAATAATCCCTGCCCAGCCTTCCTGTAGGCCCCCTTCAGATACTGGAAGGCTACTCTAAGGTCTCCTGGAAGACTTCTCCTCTCCAGGCTGCAGAGTCCCAACTCTCTCAGCCTGTCCTCACAGGCTGCTGCAGCCCTCTGAGCATCTTCGTGGCCCTCCTCTGGACCTGCTCCAACAGTTCCATGTGCTTCCTGTGCTTTTCCTTCTGAAAACAGAAGAGGGAGATTTTGTTTTCAAGCACATTGTTTTCCGTTTCTGTAATGCAGACTAGCAATGAAAATGCTGTCTTGCAGTAGCTCAGCCTGGCAGCTGACTGGCAGGGGAGTAGCTCTGTGGAAGAAGCCTCGGGGTACAGGAGGAGAGGCACAGTGTGTATGTGAGCAGAACAGACTGGCAGTAGTCTGGGCCTAGCAAGCCTGAACACAGCAGATCAAAGGAAGTGATTAGTTTGCACTTGACAGGTGTGTGATGGTTTGGAAGTTANGGTTAGTGTGTGGCAGCAGGTTTTGGGGCTTCTCAGTGTAAGGAGGACATCAGTGATGCATCAGGTGTGTTCAGTAGAGATGGCTGTGGTTTGGAGTGTGTGCCCTAGTGAGGAGAAGCTGAGGGTTTGGGCCTTGTTCAGTCTATAGAAGACACAGCTTTGGTTGCCCCTGACAGCAGACTGCTAGTACCTACGAGAAAGTTGTCAGGAAGACACAGCCAGGCTTTTCATGGTGTGGCAGGGGAGCAGAATGAGAGGCAATGGGCATAAGTGGAAATGAGAAGGAAAAAAAAAGGATATATGGAAACTGGTTTTTTTTACTGTTTTTTTTTTCCATAAGGCATTCAGGCTGTGGGCCAGACTAGCCAGAGAGGCCATACAATTTCTCACCATCATAGATTTTCGATACCCAGTTACCAGAAGCCATGAGCAAATTAGTCTTATCAAATTGATCCTCCTCCAGTCAGACCTTCTTCTTGGAGCAGGAGGTTTGACTGGAGACCTCCCAAGTTCACTTCAAACTTCAATTGTCCTAAGATAAGCAAGTTTTGAGAGATCTAGCCTGTTGATATTCCAGGATGAGAGTGAGTGAGACCTGGATTTTGTACTTTCAGGTTTAGGGCAGCCACATGGTGAGGGAAATCTTTGTTTCATACATCTGAAATTTTGAAATAGCTTATTGCTTGAAGTACACATTTGGAATACATATTATGATTGGCTGACATTGAAAAAGTGCAATAAATTATTTTAAACTCCATCTTCCTGTCTTTTCTACCCCCATTATGATGATTTAATGTGCTTTAACTGCCAGGTGATTGTATAAAAAGTGACAATTTCAATATCTGCTCTTGCTCTGAGCTATGATTTGCAGTCCTGGACATTGGCATTTGGACTATAGCTCGATGCCATGAGTTTTAACATCTCCAAGTGCTGGGTTCTGCACTTTGGCCACAATAACCCCATGCAGTGCTACAGGCAGGGGACAGAGTGGCTGGAGAGCAGCCAGGCAGAAAGGGATCTGGGAGTGCTGGTTGACAGGCGACTGAACATGAGCCAGCAGTGTGCCCAGGTGGCCAAGCAGGCCAACTGCATCCTGGCCTGTAGCAGGAATAATGTGGCCAGCAGGAGCAGGGAAGTCATTCTGCACTGGTTAGGCCACACTTTGAGTTCTGTATCCAGTTCTGGGCCACTCAATTTAAGAAAGACGTCGAGGTACCTGAATGTGTCCAGAGAAGGGCACCAAAGCTGGTAAGGAGCCTGGAGCACAGCCCTGTGAGGAGAGGCTGAGGGAGCTGGGGGTGTGCAGCCTGGAAAAGAGGAGGCTCAGAGGAGACCTCATTGCTGTCTATAACTACCTGAAAGGAGGTTGTAGACAAGTGGGGGTCAATCTCTTCTCCCAGGCAACCAGTGACAGAACAAGAGGGCACAGTCTCAAGCTGTGCCAGAGCAGGTTTAGGCTGGATGTTAGGAAGAAATTCTTCACAGAGAGGGTGATTGGCATTGGAATGGGCTGCCCAGGGAGGTGGTGGAGTCACCATCCCTGGAGGTGTTTAAAAGGAGACTGGATGAGGCACTTAGTGCCATGTCTTAGTTAATTAGAAGGGTTAGGTGGTAGGTTGGACTCGATGGTCTCAAAGGTCTTTTCCAACCTGGTTAATTCTGTGATTCTGTGACTTCACTTCAGAAAGCAGTTACTCAAAAGAATTCCAGATGTTAAGGGATATATTCAAGGTCCTGCAGGCTCTTGCTGGCAGAAATAGGAAACAAGTGTGACTGTCAGAATGTCTGGCTGATGATATTAATACACTTTTCTGTCAGATCCTTTGGCTGGAGGGAGGCACATACAGTCTTCTCTGGTTTAGTTAAATTCATGTTTTTTCCTACCTAGTCAGGCTAATCTGTCCCATAGGTGAAGTGGCAGCAAATAAATACATGCTCAATTTGTTTTCTTTTTAAAAAAGAGCCATAAACTTACTGTATAAGGTCAAGAATCCACTTTTGAGAAGAGCATTCTAGGATGTAACTTAACAATCAGAGTGTGAGTGATTCTTTTTCATTACAGTGTGTGCATATAGGAACAGGCAGGCTCCAAGCTTCCAGAGCAGCAACAGAAGTAATCTTAAATGTTCCTGAAACTAGAGTGAGTCCTCTGGAAAATGGCTTGCAAGTAGCTTCTGAAGACTCTGGACTCTCAACATGTACAGTAAGTAACTTCTAAAGGGAAGAGGTTTTTGTGTCTCCATGCATGTTCATTTCCTTGTGGAACTAAATTGTGTTCTTTCAGTGCTTGTTAAAAATTGTTCTTAAAACTTAAGATAGGAAGTAAAAGTCTTAAGGCTTTTGTAAATTATTTGTGATTAGGTTGTTTGTGAGGATCAATTTTTTTTTTCTCTTGAAAACTTACTTTGTTTAAGGGAAACCTAAGCATAGTTTGTGTACAAAACTGACAACTCTGCCTTGTTAGCCAGTGAAATTACTTTTGTTTTTCTCCATGAGGTTGGACTTTGGATTGATGCTGGAAGCAGATATGAAAATGAGAAGAACAATGGAACTGCTCACTTCCTTGAGCATATGGCTTTCAAGGTCAGTATGAGTCAGACCCCATCTGGAGTAATGTGTACAGTTCTGGAGCCCCCAGCACAGGAAGGACATGGAACTGTTGGAGTGGGTTCAGAGGAGGGCCACGAAGATGCTCAGAGGGCTGCAGCAGCCCTCCTATGAGGACAGGCTGAGAGAGTTGGGGCTTTGCAGCCTGGAGAAGAGAAGGCTTCCAGGAGACCTTAGAGTGGCCTTCCAGTATCTGAAGGGGGCCTACAGGAAGGCTGAGGAGGGATTGTTTACAAGGTCCTGTAATGACAGGATGAGGGGCAATGGGTTTAAACTGGCAGAGGGGAGATTTAGACTGGATGTTTGGAGGAAGTTCCTTATAGTGAGGGTGGTGAGACACTGGCACAGGCTGCCCAGAGAGGTTGTGGCTGCTGCCTCCCTGGAGGTGTTCAAGGCCAGGTTGGAGGAGGCCTTGAGTGAGCTGTACTAGTGGGAGGTGTCCCTGCCTATGGCAGGGGGTTGGAACTAGATGATCCTTGAGGTCCTTTCCAACCTTACCATTCTAGGATTCTACGAGTGTTGCTGTGGAAATTTATAATGGATTTCTAAGTTATTTAAAGATCAGTGATAAGAACTTTGTCAGAATTGTAAAACTAAATTTCCCAAATTAAGGCCAGAGGAGGAAAAAACCCAACCTGTACAACTTAGACTTTAGTTTCCATTAGAAAATGAAATGGAAGTCTTAGTTCTGTGTAGCCGATACACAACTGTAGATGAGTAACACAGGTCACTTTTAACTTCTTGTAGTAGTCTCAGAAAATGCTCAGCCCCCTTTTTGCTAGCTTTTCATTTGGGAGCACAGGATTTATATCCAGGCTCAGGGAGATTAGTATGCCAGTTTCCTTTCTAGAAGACTTCCTTTCTCTTGACCTTGTACTTTTCCGGATGAGTAATAATGAAGTAGATGAATTAAAAGGTCTGGTTTGATTTTTATTTTTTTTCCTACTTCTTTTATTTCAGGGAACAAAGAAGAGGTCTCAGTTAGACCTTGAACTAGAAATTGAGAACATGGGAGCTCATCTGAATGCATACACATCCAGAGAACAAACTGTCTATTATGCCAAGGCTTTTTCAAAAGACTTACCAAGAGGTAACTGTTTTTATTTATCAGAAAAGCAGCAGAGAATTAAATGCTTGCCCAGCTCCTGATGGGAAAGCATAGAATCATTCATATGCAGTGTTAACAGTCTCTTCCTTGACAGACCAAAAAATCCTTTCCTGAACATCACAGGAATGTGAGAATGCAGGTATGGAAAGGAGAGTGCTAGAAGGGAAGCTGATATTTGATGCTCTTTTTTATTTAGATTCCCTAACAATAATCATAGAATGGTAAGGTTGAAAGGGACCTCAAAGTTCATCTAGTTCCAACCCCCTGCCATAGGCAGGGACACCTCCCACTAGTACAGCTCACTCAAGGCCTCCTCCAACCTGGCCTTGAACACCTCCAGGGAGGGAGTAGCCACAACCTCCCTGAGCAACCTGTTCCAGTATACTCCTTTGACTTTTCCCTTTCTGTAGAGCAAGTATTTTGTCTACTTACAAATCTTAATAGCAGATTTTTGGGCCTCTTGGTCTTTGGAGTGGGTTTTACTTTCAGAACCAGATTTGTGGGGCAGTCTCATCTCTCATCTCTCATCTCTCTTTCAACTAGCTGTGGAAATTCTTGCTGACATAATTCAGAACAGTACCCTGGGAGAAGCAGAGATTGAGCGTGAGCGAGGAGTTATACTTCGAGAGATGCAAGAAGTTGAGACCAACTTACAAGAAGTTGTCTTTGATTACCTTCATGCCACAGCCTATCAGAAGACAGCTCTGGGACGGACAATTCTGGGACCCACTGAAAACATAAAGTATGTCCATTTTTTTTGTGGCTGTCTTTAATCGTGTGATAATTTCCCTACATGGAAAAGACTCAACTGAAGATGCAGGGAACAGTATCTGTTTTCATTGTTACCCTGGAAGGTAGCTGAAGTTGCACTGGATGTGACTGTATTCCTTGATTGCCTTAGTTTCCCTGTGTGCAGGCATCAGAGAGTGTGTGAACTTCAAATGTCTGGTGCATATCTTCATTATTTGCCATCTTTTTCTCCTGTTTGTTAGAAATGCATCTTTGGAATGCACATTGGCAGTGGCCCTTTTTGGCACCGGTCAGGTGTTGGGCATTATCATAAATGTGGATGCTCCCTCCCTGGAGGGGTTCAAGGGCAGGTTGGACCAGGCCTTGAGTGAGCTGTACTAGTGGGAGGTGTCCCTGCCTATGGCAGGGGGTTGGAACTAGATGATCCTTGAGGTCCCTTCCAACCTTACCATTCGATGATTCTATAAATGTTTACACTGCTCTTTCAGCAGGTGTTCATAGCATACAGACCAGGAGACTGCTAAATCTTCTGTTTTCAGATTGGTGTGAGATCATTAGTCTGCACCTCACTGGTGGAATTCTCACTTCTCAGGGAAGCTAGAAGAGCCTTAAAAAGCAAAATGTATCAAGTTCCTATTTCCTTTTTAGGAAGTCAGCTTTATTTTAGGTTTCTGCCTCTCTGCACAGCTCTCTGCATTATCAGAACTTACAATTATTTTGATATTGCATTGTTGTGTACATTTATCTTTACACTCTAATAGACTTTGTTGACACAGCAGTGATGTTTGCTTGACTGTTTCTAGATCCATAAACCGTAATGACTTGGTGGAATACATAACAACACACTACAAGGGACCCAGAATGGTCCTGGCTGCTGCTGGAGGTATGAGGTGTTCATCCTGGGTCATGTGAAACTGTGACATAGACTTTTAAGTGTCTGGGAGCTACACAGTGATTGATCCATTGTTCAGTAGGTCCTGAAAGTTTTTTGTTAGCCCTCTTGTGGTTTGCGTATTCATGCCCTTTGCACTTTTGTTCTCTATTCTTCTCAGTAATATTCCAGAAACCTTCTTCAACCAGTAAGTAGAAATGAATTGGAGGACAAGGTCATTCTTCTATGAAGGCAGGAAAAGAGGGCCCTAGAAGAGGTTTAGTGTGAAAAGGAGAGTGGCAAGGAAAGTGGAGAGAAAGAACATCGAGGCTTGAAATTGAGAGCAAACAGCTTGATTTGGTGTAGTATAGAAGACTATTGTAGACAGTTAAGGAGGCTGATCATGATCTTACTCTGTATAAGAGAGGGGTGAGGAATCTAGAAGTGAGGCATTAGAGCAGGGGAACAGTAAATTGCTGCTTGGTCGAGTCTTTGAACTGCACAGCAATGTAAATTAACTGTCTACAGAGTAACATTACAAAGTCTCTGAAATATTTTTGCTCAGGAGTCTCTCATGATGAGCTGCTTGACCTAGCAAAGTGCCACTTTGGTAATTTGCCATCTGCTCCAGAAGGAGGACTACCACCCCTGCCACCTTGTACCTTCACAGGTAGTGAGGTAAGCTTTTTGAGCTGGCCCTTATATCCCCTGTGAGCACTACTGATGTGCTCTCTGCTGAGCCTGTGGCCAAGAAGCTCTCTCCTCAGCAGATTAAAAAGGTTTCTTGCCTGCACTGAGGGCAGTAGGGTAGCTGCTCTCTCAAGCAGTACTTTCCAACCTTTCTTGGAGAAACCTCACTGCTGCTTCATCAGTTCCTGGAGGAATGCCTGTCTTACTCCTCCTGCTACTTTGCTTTTATTGCCTTGCCTAGGGTGTTGGAGCATTTTCAGTGGTTGGGAATCCCTAGTTTAAAGGGTATGGCAGAGAACTGGGGCATCTGTGTTCTACTCCCAGCTCTATTTGGATTTTGAAAAGACAACAGCTTTTCCTGCTGCAGTTTGTTGTGAAGTGGCTTGTAAGGCCCTCTCTGTGTATGTGACACTGGGCTTGCTGTTGATGAGCTGCTCTGAAATCGCCACAGGGAAGATTAGTTAAGAGCCATATGAAATAAAACTTCATACACTTTAATTTTTGGTTCTCTGGGTGCATGATTTATAATCCAGATGTGATGGAAAAGTCTGTCTCCTGCCTACATTACCCTTGTGGAGGCTGAAGTGCAGCTGCTTTCCTGTGTTCCCACAGATCCGTATCCGAGATGACAAGATGCCCTTGGCACACATTGCCATAGCTGTGGAAGCAGCTGGCTGGTCACACCCAGACACCATCCCACTCATGGTGGCAAACACTCTGATAGGGAACTGGGATCGCTCCTTTGGAGGAGGTGTGGTGAGTCCACCTGCCAGCATCTTCCTGCTCCTCATCAGGCTGCTGAGAGCTCTCTGACTTGGGTACTGCCAATACAGACCCATTCAAAACTCTCAGATGGTCCTAATGCTACTTTATGACTGTTTCTGAAGGTCCATTTTTGGAGCAGGGGAGGGATTGGATTGTGAGAGAATTTGTTGCCTAAGAGCTAGGAAGACTTTAGGAAGCACAAATCCAGGCTGAGTGGTGAATGGCTGAGAGCAGCCCTGAGGAAAAGGACCTGGGGGTCTGGGGTGATGAAAAGCTCAACATGAGCCTGCAGTGTGAGTGCAGCCCAGANTCTAAACCACTATAATAGAGGTGACTTGAGGTCTGCCAGCCCTTACGTGAAGTAGGATGTTTCATATGCAGTCAGGGCCCATGGAGATTGGTAACTGTCCCTTTCTTGCACCTAAGTAGCTTTATGATTTTGGCTTCAGTCTAGGCTGTGAGATTACATGCAAGGGAAGAAACTGTTGAGGTGAAGAGCTGATAATTAACCTCATAGCTTCTGCTGGAGCCTGTGATACTGCTGTGTGTCCTTGATGGAATGAAAACAGGAGATTGTGGAGGTGCCTATTAGGCTTCAGAAAACTTCATAAACTAATGTATTGTTCTTTTGCCCTAGCAGAATCTATCCAGTAAGCTTGCTCAGGTTGCCTGCCATGGTAACCTGTGTCACAGTTTCCAGTCCTTCAACACCTGCTACACTGACACAGGGCTGTGGGGACTCTACATGGTCTGTGAGCCATCCACCATAGAGGACATGGTGCACTTTCTTCAGAGAGAATGGTAAGCTGACAACTCTTTCTCTAGAAACCTTGTTTTCAATGGAGTGACACATATGAAAAAAGAAAAAAAGTAGCAAATATGAGGACAGGCTGAGACAGTTGGAGCCCTTCAGCCTGGGGAAAATGAAGGCTCCATTAGAGCTACATTTCAGTATTTGAAGGGCCTACAGGAAAGCTGGGGAGGGACTGTTTAGAAGGGCATGTGGTGGTAGGATAAGGGGCTGTGTTTTGAAATTGGAGCAGGGTAGGTTTAGGTTGGATACTAGGAGGATGTTCTGCACAATGAGGATGATGAAATACTGGAATAGGCTGCTGTTGCCCAGAGATGTCTGCAGGGATGAGGCCTCAACCAGATTTAGGATCAGACTTGATGTAGCCCTGTGCAGCCTGATCAAGTTGGAGGTGTCCTTGATGACTGCAGGGGAGTTGGACAAGATGAACTGGGGGTTCACTTCCAACACAGAGCAGTCTCTGAATCTGTAAATTTGAACATTTTTGTTTCTCTACTTATGTTTGCCTGGAAAAACCAAATGCATCAAATTCTAAGCTTTGACACTGAATGCAGAGTCCCAGCAGCCAGTTTATGGCTCCCTTGCATGGAGTAAAGAGCATGAGGTTTAAGTTTGTTTTTCTTTTCCTGTCCTGGAAGAATGACTGCTGACTGTAGGTAACATGACAGCCATCCTTGCACAGGGAAATACAGCAGTTTGGATTTTAACATGCAAGTGGCAGGAGTTAGGAAACTCTGTCAGACCTTTTAGGACACTGCTAAGGCAGTATAGAGTGCCTGTGAACTGCATGTTTGACAGCTGGAAGAGCATTAATGAATGAGAGTAATGAATGTGCAATGCCCTATAAAAGCCATTAGCAGCTCCCCACTCTGCAGTAGCTACCTCCCATGCCATACATACCATGTGATGGTTACATGGAGTTCTAGTGAGTACATGGGGAAATGACCCCATGTGAGGTAGGCCAGCTCTTACCTTATGCTATCTTGAAACTAAGGATTCTAAGGTAATACTAGTTCATCAAAGGCTTATATGTGAATTGAAGAGATGTCTGTAGGTGCTGTTGTAGTGCTTGAACTGCAGGTGCAATTAGAGACATGTTTCAGGAGCACTGATTTGAAGTGGGTAAAGTTGAAAGAAAACTTGAAACTGAGGTCTTTCTTTAATCACTGAGATAATTTCTCCTCAGTACCATTGTTCTGTGAGGTCTGTATACAACTCCTGGAGAAAAATGCCTTTATTCTAGCTGTGTTTGCTGCAGCTTAGCAGCAGGGAAGATAGGAACAATTGCTATTGATAATCATGTATTAAGGTATCCAATGCAAGCCCCTGTTGTAGTGAAACGTTTCTGGGGCAGTGTGGTAATTACCTTGCCAAGACTGAGCAGACTGCCTTCCAGGCTAATTACCTGGTCTAATTGTTTGGTTCCTACTAGTTTAGCAACAGTTATTCTCAAGATAGCAAATGTGAGCTACCCTTGGCTCAAAAGATTCATGTAATTCAATGCAATACAGCTCTTCTAAGGGGTGTAACTTGCTCTGGGCTAGACTGGTGTGCTTCCAAAGCACTCTGCTTTTACACTGCTGCTTTCCATCCTATGGCTCTTTCCATCCCAAACTGCTTTGCCAGCTGTGTCTATAGAAAAGATGTGCCTGATAGGTGTACTATGTGTATGCACCTCTTGACCACAGGCATTTGTGTGCTACAGGTTACCATTATCTAATACCTTTGCATTTTAACCATCTTCTAGGATAAGGCTTTGCACAAGTGTTACAGAAAATGAAGTAGCTCGAGCAAAAAACCTTCTCAAGACAAACATGCTGCTACAACTGGATGGTGAGACTTACAAGGGGTTTTTAATTCTTAGTGGAGTTGTATGCTGAGAACTGAAGCATATTTTCCCCTGTTCTAGGGTCCACACCAATCTGTGAAGACATTGGGAGACAAATGCTGTGTTACAAGCGCCGGATCCCCATTCCGGAACTGGAGGCAAGAATTGAAGTAAGTGGCAGTAGTGTTGCAGCTTTTAAACTGGGCTCCAAAGAGAGGAGTGACAATGCAGCAGTTAGTGTTTCCAACAGAGAAGATTGTCAGCTGTTTTATTGCCTCTTCCCCTGACCATACAGCATTGGATCTGTGGCTCTTAGTCCTTTGGCAGTGGTAACAAAGGTGTCTTTTTACCCCTTTTAGGCTATTGATGCCCAGACTATTAGAGAAGTCTGCACAAAGTACGTCTGTGATAAGCATCCTGCAGTTGCTGCCGTGGGTATGTTGTCTTAAGTTTCCCATCACCCCTCCACACCAAGAAGTATCAGTTTAGTCTGTGTCATGGCCAACTTTCTTCAACTTCTAGGTCCAATTGAACAGCTGCCAGAGTACACCAAAATGTGCAGTGGCATGCATTGACTCCGTGAGTAGTGACGGATGAGGACATGCAGTGTGGTTGAGCTTTAAAACCCCAAGCCCTGGCACCTACAGCCCTCTTTAAGTGCATTTCTGCAACTCAAAGGCTTCGAGAAGATTGAAGCTGAAGAAGCAGCCAGGCCTGTGTGTCTGTGTAATTAAGGAAGGAATGGAAACATGTACAGTATTTGCATTTTTATTATAAAACAAAGATTGTCAGAAGAGTCACTTCTTGGCTTTAGTAGCATTCAGCACTTGCTCTTGAGCTGCTTTCTTTGCCTTGACCATTTCAACAAGTTCCTGGAGAGTTGGGGGAAAAAAAAAAAATCTAAATGTGGAACTTTGTTAACAATGCTCTGGTTTTGAACTCTACCCACATTCACCAGAAACACTCTAGCTCCCACCAGAGTAAGGAATTCAGACAGCTTAAGACCTCTGATCCTACAAATGAATACACTAATGAAAGGTCAGTGCTCATCTACTTCCCCTACAAGAGGCTAGGGCCAGGACTTTACCATCTATAAGAACTTGCTGTCAGAGTGTATGACGGATTTCATCAGAATTTCTTTCCCAGCTTCCAGAGCCACTACTTTCACTGAGAAAAACAGTCCTTAGGACTCTGCTGGGGCTGGGTTACTGAAAACTCCCAAAGAACCCAAACCCTTTTTCCATATGGCTCCTTCTTGTGCTAGCTTCCCGTTGTTGGGTACTGTCTTGGTAGGGAAGCAAAAGATTCTAAAGGACCTGGGCTAATACCAAGCCTGGAGGAGGGGAGGTGCCTTACCTTGTATCGCTTCATGCAGTCTTTTTTTGACCGGCCTGGAACAGCTGCTGCTATTTTCTCCCATCTTTCAGGAGTATTTACTGGGTAAGTCTTCAGTGCTTGTTCTAAAAGCTTTTGTTCTTCTGTAGTCCAAGGAGATGAATCTAAAGTTGATCCTGTTTTTAAATGCAAAAATTGACAGTTAGAAGCAAAAAATATCTATTTAATAAGGACTCATTGAGATAAGCCTGTGAAGATAGCGTAGAAACGATTCCAGTTGATTTGAAGTCCTTGCAGTTCTGGGGTACTAAAGTCTGACCTAAGGGCTTCCCACTACTGAAAGAAAATAAAACCACCTGAAAGTGGCTGGACAAGTAGCCTATGGGATCTTTGCACAGAGCCCAGAGAAGCTAACATCTGTTGTCAGCTGGGTGTTAGCTCACTGCAGCTGTCCTGTGAAGCCACATCCTGTGTGTAGCAAAACCCCTTAAAACAATCCAGTAATGGAGCCTGAATCACTTCAAGTGCTACACACACTTGTAAACTACTCAGTTTGTTCATAAGCAGGTCTAAAGGATGTTCTGGATGACTTTTGGGCACAGGGCAGACAGCTCTGCAGGCAGGGTTCCCTTTTCACCTTTACCTTCAAACCGTTCTGAGGGGGCAGCACTGTCCATCTGGGGCACCACACCGTGTTCCTTTTTAAATTTGTCAAAGGCTTTCTTGTTGATGTCATCCTTTTGGTGAGGGTCTGTGAGCAACAGATAGTGACCAGAGTCATTACTGCAACAAAATTAAATCCTGATGCAATCATAAACCAATGTTGTGGCCATTACTAGTTTGCAATAACAAACACACCCAGATTCCTGTTTCCTTTTAAAATGAGGGTGAAGAAGTTGGTGGCTAAAAACCAGAAAAATTTTTTAAGGTCCAGTAAACTTTCCTCCAAGTGTTAGGGTCTCCAGCTCCTGTCCTGATGATTTTAATTCTCAGATGAATACTTCCTCCATATAAACTTAAGCCTGAATCTGCAACTTTAGCAAAATCCAGAGGGATTATTCTCCCAAGTAAGGGCTGTGGCCAAAGACTCAGTCATTACCCAGGGTATCCAGCCTGTCAGAGGCAGGGCAGGTTTGGAATCATACTGTGCAGGTTTGGACTAGAGATGCTTCTTGAAAGCAGTGGTTTTCTCTTTAGAAGAATGTGTTGATTTTCTCTGAGACCTTATTCCAGAGCTCTTTAGGTTCCATTTACCACAAGAAGCAATGAGTCACATTAATTTAGGTGTCTTACTCTGGTACTGAATGTTTTTTAAAGGATATCTATAGCTTCCTCAATTTCACTTATTCTGCATGACTTCCTTTGCAGAGAGCTCTCTCAGAGGCCCATTTGTCTGAGCCTAAAGGAGTTTAGACAATGCCTGTGGCCTAGACATCTGTGTATCAAGTTAGATGAAGGGAATTCCAGAAGCGATGACTCAACAGCCATTAGGCTGAAAGTAGAGAGCCACATAAATGCTTCTAAACTCTTTTCTTTTGGGGATATAGAGAAGATTTTCTCTTAACAAACACAATGTTGGTCAAAGGAAATTAAACATGCAGCCCATCTTACTGCAAAAGTAAGGTAAGAGAGGTACCAAGCTTTTGGAGACTCTTTGCTTTATTGATGACATCTTTTGCTGTCCGTTTTATTCCAGTAGTAGAGTGCAAGTTCATGTAATTGGCGATAACTTCCCACCTAAAGCAAGAACAGAAAGGGTAAACCAGCACATTAAGTATAATCACACTTAAATACAGATAAACTCTTGTGGCAACTATTCTGGAATGCTTTCAAGTCACCAAGTGCAAAAATGTCCCCTAAGAATTCAGTCAGCCTGGGTGAACATGGCTCCTGATACAGAGAAAGGACAGTGCAGAACATAGGTTTGTCAAGTGCAGGCTTCTCCTCCTTAGTATTTTGTGCAGCTGTTGCTGAACCTCTCAGACATTAAATACTGCAGGCTGCACTGAAAGGCTGAGCACTTACTAACCCTGTTTGCCCTGCCCCTGGAAGGGATACCTAAACATCAGGAAAAAAGGCTTTAAAGGGAGAGAGACCTGGAACAGCCCCAGCTCTAAAAATTATTCTTAGTGCATTGTTAGAACATGAAGGGAATACTTGCACCTGTGCAGGAAGTAGGCTTAGAGCTTGATCTGTTCTCAGTGAGCGCTCCTGACTGCTGAGCTGCAGTGCAGGAACAGGTACTGGTATCACCAGCACAGAGTATGACAGCTTGTTTTTCACAAGTTAGCATTCAAATCCCGTAATGAGGATTTCACAGATCTAACACCTCCAGTGGAAGAAAGTATTTCACTCCTGGTAAAGAACAGGATTTCAGACATGCTCCTGTTCTTGATGCTTATTAGCAAGATGAGTGCCAGTGCTTTTTGTGAGCCCAGCCTTTCTCTTCTCCCCTGTCCCTCCCCCCTTAAAGAGACCTGGGACACTTACCTCTCCAGCGATTTTCCCCCTCTACTGTGTAGAGCAGGAACCAGCCTCACGTTCATTCTGGAGCTACTGAAAGTAGCTCACACACTTGTACTCCTACCCCTCTGCATCATGGTCACTCTTGTGATTTTGTTCTCTTTAATGACTTGACCCTATCCTGTAGCAAGCCCTGTGTAAACATGCACCTCAGCACAGTCTTGCTGGTGGATGGAGGCTCACACTAGAGGGAAATAAAGATACAGGGCCAGAACTAACTCCAGCAACACACAGAGCATCACACTAAGAGAAGACAAACCACAGGCTGCAGAAGAGTCAAGGGAAAGGAGGAAGTTTAGAGTCCTCATGCTGACATCATCCTTAAGGTAAGCTGTAATTAAGTTGTATGATGCCTATTATTTTAATTACAAATCCTTAGCAAGGCTTTTAACACCAAACCTGAAGTACCTTGAGTTAGTCCCTGCTGGGAAGAGGTTCACAGCTTTAATTAACAACTGCAAATCATCTTCTGGCCAGTTTTTGCTTCCTCCTCCACCACCAGTGGTTGACTTTTCTGAACTCTTCGTTGCTTGGCGCATTCGAGCTTCTGCCTCTTCCTTCTCTCGCCTTATTTGTTCATTTATTTCTTCTATCTGGAGGGTTGCAAACAAACATTAATGTACATGTTGTGCAGTAACACAACCCCTCTCTGGGACTGCCTTCAGCCTTGAACTTTGCTGTGTTTCTGTTCAGTATGTTATGCCTATGGAAATGGAGGAGCTTATCTGCTCCACTCTTACTGTTCTCCATCCCATGCATCTCATGCATAATCTCCATCCCAGATTTGGAGCTACAGCAGGAATCTATCACAAGTTCCCCAGGACACTCCCAGGGTTAAGGCAAACCTCCTGAATCTGGTGTGAATGTTCATGCTAAAACCTTCCAGGACAGATCCACACAAGTATTAAGAACCTAAAGTGAGGGCAGTTAAACTTCCATGCTGATTCCCAAACCTTCCGACCTAGCTGCTACCTGAGCCTGGTTATGCCAGAAATGCTCAGTTACTAACTTAATACAACCACAGTAACTAAAACCTGGGTTGTTGCAGTTAAAGCTAAGTGCTTGCTCAGGGTTAGTTGGCCATGTGTTATTTGTTAGCAAGCAATTCAGCAGAACTGAAGTTGTCCCTTGCCCATCTTGCAATTGAGACTGCTGTGAAAGATCTTATCTGCTTCTGAGTGTGCCCAGTCCAGCCCTGGCAAGAGTGAAAACCCAAATCTATGCACTTAACACCTGCCTAGGCAGAACATCTACAACAGGTTTCTCACTGTCTCATTGTAAAATCCTCCCACCCAGAGGGAAGTTACTTAGCAGATATTTGTTATTAATGCAAAGTGGAAGTTTTAACAGAGACAGAAAGATGACTCTTTGGAACACTCTCCTGGAGACTGGATTCAGTCCCCAGTGTAACACAAGGGACTTGAGTCTTGTCTGATGAGTAAACCTGACCCTGAGTTGGGACAGACTATCTTCCCCACCAAGAAAGGAAGTTCATAGCTGTGACTCCAGACCAGATAAAGAAAGCACTTTATTCTTTCTACAGGATGTGGGCTCAGCCATGTCAGTCCAAATGGCTTTTCCCTGCTGGCAAATTTAGACAGATTCTTGATGATTTTTGCAAATCTTGATCTTAAGCATCTTGCCTTTTTTCCCATATTTGGGTATTCAGTCCCCTGCCCTTCAGAGGCAGCATTTATGTAATTTTGTGAATCTAGCCCTAGGTCATGGATCCTAGAGCAGGATTTTCCTTGCATAATCAAAAAGGTTAAGGCTGCCCCTCCTTCTCCTCTGGGTAATCCCTTCTCAGTGTTGGGCAAAACTAAATTCCTGTGTGTGCTGTACAAAGAGTAGATTTTATGTCCTTTATTCATTAAAAATGCATCTTTTTTCCTCAGCTAGCCCTGATTATTTCTCTAGCCACAAACTGGAGTTGAGCTAAGTTGGCCTGGAGCCTCTGAAGCTCAGGTGTTTGTGTTTCACAGGCAGGATTCCACAGCAGCTGTATTGTCTCTGACTTTGATGAAACCCACAGCACCAAATCCATGAGGTTACCGGCACCTTCATTTGACACTCAGCATAATTACCTGTTTTACTACAGCCGCCTTTCCTCCTTCCTTTGTGGTGGATGTAAGTGCTTCATTCAAGCATTGCAGACTAAAAACAAATTATTGAGTTACAACGGAGAGCTGGCAGGAAGAGGGGGGTCAAAACGAGCAGAAGCAGCAGCAGCAGGGCTTACCTTGCTAGCTCAAGACGATCACAAAGCTTTTCCACCTCCTCCATCATCTTAACACAATCTGCCTCATTATCAGAAAAGTAATTCCAGTTCTGGAAGCAGAAATACATGTTCTGCAAAGTTCTTGAACTTTATTGCCCTGTCCTTCAGACAAAGGCATTCATCAGCAACTGCTGTGTCTGGACCTGTTTGGTCAGTTTTACCCATAACTTAAAACACATTGTTTTAAGCTGAGTCCTGTGTGCAGTTCTGGAGCCCCCAGCACAGGAAGNCACATTGTCTGTCTGTGTTTTAGTCTTTAGTACTTTTCAGTGAAACCACTTCCCATACCCAGATCCAGCTACAGGCACCAGTAAGCACATACTCAAGCCTGACCAAGCAGTGATTTCACTGATCTAACCTCCATTTCACTGTAATCATATTTAAATACCTTGCATGTCGTTCTCAGCTTTTGCCTTTCTTTCTTGATAGCTTTTTTCTGTATCTCTTTTTCCTTTTTTGCCACCAATGCTTGTTGCCTAACTTCTTCTTCCTCCTTTTCCTTTGCTAACCGTGCTGCTTCTAATTCTGCTTGCCGCTGCTGCAATTAGAAAGAAAAACAAATTAAAGAAAGAATCAAACAAAATCCCTTCAGCAAAGTGATCAGAGGCCTGGAGCAGCTCTCCTATGAGGATAGGCTACAAGAGTTGAGGCTTTTCAGCCTGGAGAAGAGAAGGCTTCCAGGAAAACTTATAGTAGCCTTCCAGTATCTGAAGGGGGCCTACAGGAAGGCTGGGGAAGGACTACTGACAAGGTATTGCAATGACAGGACAAGGGGCAATGGGTTTGAACTGGCACAGGGGAGATTTAGACTGGATGTTAGGAGGAAGTTCTTTGCCGTGAGGGTGGTGAGACACTGGCACAGGCTGCCCAGGGAGGTTGTGGCTGCTCCCTCCCTGGAGGTGTTGAAGGCCAGGTTGGAGGAGGCCTTGAGTGACCTGTACTAGTGAGAGGTGTCCCTGCCTATGGCAGGGGGTTGGAACTAGATGATCTTTGAGGTCCCTTCCAACCTTACCATTCTATGATTCTATAAGTGGCTCCATTACAGGGTCAGTCAGCCACTCAGTGTAATCACTGTGCTGCTCCTGGGCTTGGTAGGGTTTGGTTGGCATTTGGTTTGCCAGGAGTTCTGAGGGAGGAGGTGGAACATAAACCACTTGGCATTCATTCAAATTCTATGAGGACTCCTAATTTATAAATCCTGACTTCTATATGAAATTTCCTATGCCTGCCCTGAGAGTTAAGCTTGGAAAAATGTAGTGGTTTAACACTTGCTCCTGCATAATTACTAAGAGAGGACCTTGCAGTGCTGCAGTATTGGCTTTCTTAGTCACTTTTTAGCACCTTAAGTTCCCTTTCATTCCTGGAACCTGTTTTCAGAGCTGTCTTTTCCAAACTGATAACGTTAATCAGGGCTGTTGTTACCTCCAAGTGTTTCATGCAAGCAGCTGTACCCACATTATGAAGGACAGCAGGGCAGAGAATGGAACAGAGGAGTGCATGCAACATCAGAACTCAATTTTAGAACATTTTTTGTTTCAGACCCATGCCTTGTTTTCATCCCATGCCCTGTTTTCATCTCATTCTCAAAAGACCGTCAGTCTTACACTGCCTGTGGCAGGAGGATCAAAGACAAATACATCTCTGAACCCCAACAGAATTCTAGCAGCCCTTTCTGGTACACCCAAGAAGCTGAAGCAGTGGATGAGATGTGAATGAATCAGGGTATTTCAACCCAAAGAGGGTATTCACTTACTTTTTCTTTCGCCTCCTGCTCTTTCCGTTTTGCTTCTACCTTTGCTTTCTTCTCTGCTTCTTTCTTTGCCTTTTCTTCCTCCTTAAATTTCTTTATCCTGGGATCACAGCTGTATGCATTGTCTGGTGGAAGAAAGGATGCATCATGTCCAGAAGACTACCAGGAGCTTTCCACTGTTAGCTAAGAAATCTCTCTTTAAAAGCCAGCACTTTGCATGCTCACCAACGAGTGTCCTAATTCTGTTCATTTCTTCTTTTTTCCTCAACGCTCTGGCAGCTCTGTTCTGCTTTTCAATCCACCTCCTTTCATCTCGACTGAAAAAGGACAGCAGAGTTACTTCAGTGCTCACACCCCACCAAAATTTAACAGCCAACTTCAATGTTACTCCACACAGATGCATTCCTCTGAATACTTCAAAACCAGACTTCAAGAAGTTGCAGGCTCGTATCAAAGTGCTGAGCATTTGCACAATGACAAACCTGACAAAGCAAGCTGCCTATCTGCCACTACAGAGACAGATCATGGACTTGAGTTTTCAAAATGCAATCCACTTGCTGACCTAACATTAAACCCAAGCAAAACAACTGAGATGCTGCTATACAGATTAAAGGGCAGCAACAGAATCACTTAACAGAGCACAGGTCATGATTCTGTGATGTCGAGTAATCCACCTGCACAGAAACAACACTTTGTATGAAGTACTGTGACATTGGGGTAAAATCCTGCAGAGTAACTCAGTGCCATACAGCTCAGGTTAAACAGATTAAAGCTGGCTAAATCTGGAAATGGCAGTGCTGTCAGCATGGAGGCACATTTTCAGCGGAGGTCTACATCCTCAGCCACACAACCAAACGCAGAAAAATAACCCTCTCAACAAAGAAAATCCCTGTAACAGAGTAGGAGCCTACTGCCAGCAGACTGAAAGTTTAAAATGTCAGCAACATCATCTTTGGCAAGGAGTGACAAGAATCACATCCATCTGAGCAGGAGCTGGGGTGTAGCTCTCTGCTGTTCTGCATACTACACACTGTTTAGACAGCTTTTAGAAAGGAGACTAATGGCAAGAATAACCACAGAGAGCTAAGAGCTTCCAGCAAGCAAGACAGAAATTAATCTGTGCCACTAATCAAAAATACCACTGATACAGAGCTGAGTACAGTGCCTTCACAGGAAAGAGAACACTGGGTCCAGAGAGGCTCAAAAAAAAAAAAAATCAACTAGCAGGAAACTATACAGTTCTGGCGCCCCCAGCACAGGAAGGACATGGAACTGTGGGAGTGGGTCCAGAGGAGGCCACAAAGATGCTCAGAGGGCTGCAGCAGCTCTGCTATGAGGACAGGCTGAGAGAGTTGGGGCTCTTCAGCCTGGAGAAGAGAAGGCTTCCAGGAGACCTTAGAGTAGCCTTCCAGTATCTGAAGGGGGCCTACAGGAAGGCTGGGGAGGGACTATTGACAAGGTCTTGCAATGACAGGATGAGGGGCAATGGGTTTAAACTGGCAGAGGGGAGATTTAGCCTGGATGTTAGGAGGAAGTTGTTTGCAGTGAGGGTGGTGAGACCCAGGGAGGTTGTGGCTGCTCCCTCCCTGGAGGTGTTGAAGGCCAGGTTGGAGGAGGCCTTGAGTGACCTGTACTAGTGAGAGATGTCCCTGCCTATGGCAGGGGGGTGGAACTAGATGACTCTTGAGGTCCCTTCCAACCTTACCATTCTATGATTCTATGTCAGTTACACAGGTGAGACAAAGAGAAGCCCACAGGCAGTAGTCCAGTTCAACTTCATGCCTGACTACTAAGGTGGGAGAGCAGAATTCAGTTTAGTTTCAGCTACCTTTCCTCCTCTGACTTACAGTATCATAGACAGTTGAAACTCTTGCTGTTTCAGTCTCTCAGTCTCGTGTCACATTTCTTTTTACTTACATACCATTCTGCTTTTTCTTTCTCCTCTTCATCTAAATAGGAAAACTCTCTCCAGGAATCAAAATTATACCTAAAGGAAATAAATATTAAAAAAAAAAAGAAGTGCATTGAAAAAAAGGAAATAGCATCACTATTGCAAATAGTCTGCCTTTTCTCCTGTTGGGTGCTTACAGGAAGCTGTACTGTTATTTATATGTAGTATATATATTTATATCTAGTATATTTATATGTAGTATATCACTGATGATCATACTGCACCTACAGTGACTCTGCTGTGTGAGGTCAACAACTGCTACTGACAGTAATGATTTACATCTATCTGCACTGCAGGGCAAGGTGTTTTAGGACAGCTCTAAATGCCTACAGTGCAATGGTCTAAGCTCTCATTATAGGTAGTGAAGCTACAGTACAGGCTGTATAGTCAAGAGAGAAATTAATTTAAACTTTGTATAAGCATCTCTTTCTAGCAGAGAAGCCAAATCATAATCTCTACTGACTTCACTGGACTAGACAGAGCTCCCTCAACTAGGGGACCTTAAATACCTAGTAGATCTCACCCAGCTCCTGGTTTTAGTGGAGGTATGAACCTCACTTACAGCCACTGTGATCAGAAAACTGCCAGAAGCTACTCTGAGTTTAGAGTGTGGATGCATCAGCCAGGAGAAAGCCAGCTGAGTTTGTGTCAGGCACCAAACAGCTATGAGGTCATTTTGTGATGTTACTGGGTCAGAACAGGCCACAGCCAACAACCTAC
Organism: Ramphastos sulfuratus; assembly: GCA_013399055.1. NCBI lineage: Eukaryota > Metazoa > Chordata > Aves > Piciformes > Ramphastidae > Ramphastos > Ramphastos sulfuratus. The sequence continues at coordinate 42,028 of WBNM01025088.1, forward strand.
CAAAAAGGTCTGCAAGCCCTCAAGAATGCTCTACATGAAGCTGAGGTAGCAGCTGACTTACCAAAATGAATAGAAGGCATCCACCTCTTCAAAGGAGGAGTTCATGTCTCCAAGCTTAGGAACATTTTTCTTATTTGACCACCTGAAAAGAAAAGGATATGTTGATGAGACAATGCAGATACCCTCACCCCACAGGATGGCATGTGGTGAGCACAAAATAAAAACCACCAATCAGAGGCTCCCTCCCACCAACACAGAGGGGCACCAGGAAAGAGGAATATAGAGAGAGTTCCCTCTAAACATCCTCCAGATTGGGACTTATAGGGAGCTCTGCCAGAAAAGCAAATCTCTTGCATGCCTACAAGATCATCTGATGAGCTCAGGCTATCTTTGTGGGTACTCAGTTCTCCACACACATTGTCCTGGTAAAGCAGCTTGCAGAAAGGGCCCAAAAGGTACTCTGTGAAGAACTCATCTCTGTGGTAGGCTGTAGGAAGTTTGCCACATATTGTAAGGGAGTATGAGGGAATGATGTATGCTCTGTCCTCATTCCATTTTAACACTACAAAGGACACCTTCCACAGGCTCTACAATTTGCTACTCCATGGCACAGCATCCATTTCTGAGCAGAGAAGGGAACAACGCATCTGACAACCACAGATCAAGGTATGAATCTCTGGCATACTTAATAAAAAAAAATTAATCCAATAACTCCACTTTAAAGAATCAACATTGTTTAGAACATGTGCTAAAAGGCCTCACAATGAAACACATTGTTCATGCCTGTAAACTCTGAATTAAGAGGCTTGTTGTGACAGCCTTCATACAAAGTTAATTGGCAAGCATGAGTCAAATGCAGAAAAAGCCACACACCTTACCAGAGAACCACCAAATACTGTTACATTTACCTTCTCTTTTAACCAGCTAACTGCTGAACAAGCTATGGTCTCATCCTCACAAGGAAGTGCCAAACAAGGAATTTTCAGTCAGTAGCACGCACACACGCTTGGTGTACTCAGTCAAACAGTGGGGTGCTGCTTTGAGGACCCCACTGGGTTAAAATAATTGGAATATTTTAATTTAAAAAAATAGCTTATTGGCTGTGAAAAGAAAACAATGGTGATGTCTGCTTCACTCATTGGCTTGCTGAGATAAGAACAAGAATACAAATAGAGGTAAGATAGAGTAGCTTTGGGAGCTGCTGTGTCTT
>WBNM01025090.1:1674-36315 GCA_013399055.1 Ramphastos sulfuratus
CCTGGGCAACCTGTGCCAGTCTCTCACCACCCTCACTGCAAGGAACTTCCTCCTCACATCCACTTTCAATCTCCCCTCTGACACTTCAAACCCATTCCCCTTGTCCTGGCATTACAAGACCTTGTCAATAGTCCCTCCCCAGCCTTCCTGGAGCCCCCTTCAGATCCTGGAAGGCCACTCCAAGCTCTCCTGGAAGCCTTCTCTTCTGCAGGCTGCACAGCCCCAACTCTCTCAGCCTGTCCTCACAGCAGAGCTGCTGCAGCCCTCTCAGCATCTTGGTGGCCTCCTCTGCACTGGCTCCAACACTTCCATGTCCTTCCTGTGCTGGGGGCTCCAGAACTGCACACAGGACTCCAGATGGCTACAGAGAGGCTCTCATTCCTGCTTCTATTCCCAGAAAAGATCTCTCCTGCTGTGGGGAATATCCCTCCCTCACACATGATGTGGAGCAGCTCCACACTCAGGACCATGCCTGTGGAGGTTGCAGCATGAGGGGAGACCAGGGATGGAAAAGGGATCAGGTCCTTCACAGCCCCTTGTGGTCTGTGGTCCCTGTGCCTGTCTGAGAATTCCCACCACAGGGCCAGAGCTGCATATGGAGAGGATGTGGCTGGAGGCATCCTAAGGGGAGCACAACAGGCATGGGCAGGTGTGGGACCAGGGAAAAGGAGCCCTGAGAGCTGCTGCCAGTGGAGAGCAACCCCAAGGCACAGGGAGATGGTAGTGAGGGGTGGGTGAAGAAAGGGATGGAGAGGCTGACCTCAGGAGAAGAAAATTCTTTCTCTTCACCTCCCCTTTGCTCCCTGCTCTCTATCCCAGCGGCAGGAACGAGTTGGATGCTTTAAGGAGGTTTCTTGGTCCGTGGATCACTGTGTTAAGGCAGGATCAGGAGGATAACACATCCCTCTGGGAGCTGGGGGGCATCGGGATGCAGGAGTGTCCATCCCTGCCTCTGCCTACTCCTCCTCGCAGGTGGTTTGTGCAGCCTCACAAACCCCATTAAGATGCAAATTGGTCCCTGTCTGCTGGGAGCAGATAGGAAACCCAACCTCGACGGGAGGGAGGCAGCGGGGAGTAAACAGAGGGCAGCAGGGAGGGGGGCTGCAGGAGAGCCTTCTTTTAATTATTTGTCTGCTTGGTTTTTTTCTCTCTCGTGTCAAGTTTTGGCTGCTTGAGAGGGTGGGGTGCCTGCAAGATGGGCTCAAGCAACAAGGGAGGTGCTGGTTTGGGGCCAGATGGATGCCAGGTCACTGCTGGCTTGTCCAAGCGAGTGCCACCAGCTCCCAGCCCAAGGGTGGTCTGCAGCCTCAGTTGCACCACCTTCAGCTGCTCCCTAGGGTCCTACCTCTTATTTATTTTCTTCATTTGCATCTCCCAGGGGAGCAGTCCTGCTGAGGAAAAATAAAACCAAGTAGCAGAAGTGAAGAAGCTCAGCTGGGGAAGGGAGCAGCCACTGTTAGCCTCTCACCAGAGTTTTCACAGTGCTCCCAGCATTTCGACCACTGCCTCATACTGAGTTTGCTGCCAGGCTGCAAGGGCATCATCAGTCCCCCAAAAATTGGTGAGCTGCTTCCCTCCTGCTCCTTCTTCCTCCCTTCTGAGTTTGCTGCCAGGTTGCAAGGGCATCATCAGTCCCCCAAAAATTGGTGAGCTGCTTCCCTCCTGCTCCTTCTTCCTCCCTTCTGAGTTTGCTGCCAGGCTGCAAGGGCATCATCAGTCCCCCAAAAATTGGTGAGCTGCTTCCCTCCTGCTCCTTCTTCCTCCCTTCTGAGTTTGCTGCCAGGTTGCAAGGGCATCATCAGTCCCCCAAAAATTGCTGGTGAGCTGCTTCCCTCCTGCTTCTTCTTCTTCCCTTCTGAGTTTGCTCCCAGGCTGTGAGGGCATCATCAGCCCCCCCAAAAATTGCTGGTGAGCTGCTTCCCTCCTGCTCCTTCTTCTTCCCTTCTGAGTTTGCTCCCAGGCTGCAAGGGCATCATGAGCCTCCCAAAAATTGGTGAGCTTCTTCCCTCCTGCTCCTTCTTCTTCCCTTCCTCTGTAGACACATTTTCTAGGCCAACATTTTCAAGTGCCAGCTGCTGCACTTGGGCCACAAGAACTCCATGCACTGTTACAGGCTTGGGGATGAGTGGCTGGAGAGATGCTTGGCAGAGAAGGACCTGGGAACATGGGCTGATGGCTGGATGGACATGAGCCATCAGTGTGCTCAGGTGGCCAAGAGGGCAATGCAATCTTGACCTGGATCAGCAATAGTGTGGCCAGCAGGTCTAGGGATGTGCCTGCCCCCCTATACTGGCCACACCTCAAATCCTGGAGTCAGTTTTGGGCTCCTCACTTCAAGGAGGGGCTGGGGCAGGTCCAGAGAAGGGCAACAAAGTTGGGGAAGGATCTGGAGAACAGGGCTGGGGAGGAGTAGCTGAGGGAGCTGGGGGGGGTTAGTTTAGAGAAGAGGAGGCTGAGAGGAGACCTCATTGCTCTCTACATCTCCCTGGAAGGAGGCTGGAGCCAGCTGGGGGTTGAGCTCTTCTCCCTAGGGTCAGGTGATAGAAGGAGAGGAAATGGCCTGGAATTGTGCCAGGGGAGGGTTAGTTTGGACATGAGGAAAAATTTCTGTCCTGCCAGAGTGATCACATGCAACAAGTGACAGGACAAGAGGAAACCACCTCAAGTTGTGCTAGGGGAGGTCCAGTTGGATAGCAGGAAAAAATTTCTTCTCAGAAAGGGTTCTCAGGCACTGGAACAGACTGCCCAGGGAGGTGGTGGAGTCCCCATCCTTGGAGGTGAAGTCCCCATCCCTGGAGGGGTTTCATGGACTCATGGCTGAGAGATGTGGGTTAGTGGCAGTGGCTTAGCAGCAGTGGTTGGATTGTGAGCTGTAGACAAGCAGCTGGACTGGATGACCTCAAAGGTCTCTCCCTCAACCTCAACAATTCTGTAATTCTACAATTCTAAGCCCCAAGTAGGACTTGAGGGCAGGGATGGTGGCAGGGATGGCTCAGGGGCCAGCATGTCCTGGAGCCCCCAGCACAGGAAGGACATGGAACTGTTAGAGCCAGTCCAGAGGAGGCCACCAAGATGCTGAGGGCTGCAGCAGCTCTGCTGTGAGGACAGGCTGAGAGAGTTGGGGCTCTGCAGCCTGGAGAGGAGAAGGCTTCCAGGAGACCTTAGAGGAGCCTTGCAGGATCTGAAGGGGGCTACAGGAAGGCTGGGGAGGGACTATTGACAAGGTCTGGGAATGCCAGGACAAGGGCAATGGGTTTGAACTGGCAGAGGGGAGATTGAAAGTGGATGTGAGGAGGAAGTTGTTTGCAGTGAGGGTGGTGAGACACTGGCACAGGTTGCCCAGTGAGGTTGTGGCTGCTCCCTCCCTGGAGGGGTTCAAGGCCAGGTTGGATGAGGCCTTGAGTGATCTGTGCTAGTGGGAGGTGTCCCTGCCTATGGCAGGGGGTTGGAACTGTCTGAGGTCCCTTCCAACCTTACCATTTTATGATTCTATTTCTGGGTGTCTGTGCATGCACACACAGCCACACCTGAGCAAAACCCTTGGCATCAATGCACCCAGGGGGCACAAACACACACAGGGAGCCTTTACATATCTGTATAAAGAAAAACAAATGTTTCTGTGCACTCCCACACACATACACACACGTGTGGAACATACACAGACACACATCTGCATGAACTGGAAACACAAACACAGAGAGAGCTACATAAACGATGACTTTGATCTCTTCAAACTCATCTATGGGTTTGATCTCTTCAAGCAAATCATAGAATCACAAAATGGTTTAGGTTGGAAGGGACCTCAAAGGTCAGCCAGTGCCAACCCTCCTGTGCCATAGGCAGGGACACCTCCTACTAGCACAGGTCACTCAAGGCCTCATCCAACCTGGCCTTGAACACCTCCAGGGAGGTTATGGAGCACAGAAGCACAGAATGTGATCAAAGATCACATTCTGTGCTTCTATGCTCCACAACCTCCCTGGGCAACCTGTGCCAGTGTCTCACCACCCTCACTGTAAACAACTTCCTCCTAACATCCACTTTCAATCTCCCCTCTGACACTTCAAACCCATTCCCCTTGTCCTGGCATTCCCAGACCTTGTCAATAGTCCCTCCCCAGCCCTCCTCTAATCCCCTTCAGATCCTGGAAGTCCACTCCAAGGTCTCCTGGAAGCCTTCTCCAGGCTGCAGAGCCCCAACTCTCTCAGCCTGTCCTCACAGCAGAGCTGCTGCAGCCCTCTCAGCATCTTGGTGGCCTCCTCTGGACTCGCTCCAACAGTTCCATATCCTACTTGTGCTGGGGGCTCCAGAGCTGCTCTCTTGCCCTCTCTGCAGCACCCCCCGGTGCTACACCATCCCAGCACCTGTGGGCAGGGGCTTGGGTGGCAAGAGCCACTGATGGGGGACAAGCTGTGGGGAGGGTGGGCACAAGAGCATCATCAGCCTCATAGACAGTTTGGGCTTCCTTGGTCCATGGCTGCTGCCTTCTCGAGGGCTCTTGGAGACTCGAGCTGGGTCCAGAAGCCAAAATTGGAAGTGATGGGCTGGAAAACTACCTCTGCTCTGTTGTGCCAGGCACCCAGGGACAGAACAAGAGGACACAGTCTCAAACTGCACCAGGACGGGTTCGGGCTGGCTGTTAGGAATAAGTTCTTCCCAGCAAGAGTGATTGGCATTGGAATGGGCTGCCCAGGGAGGTGGGGGAGTCCCTGTCCCTGGAGGTGTTTAAAAGGGGGCTGGATGAAGCACTTAGTGCCAGGGTTTAGTTAATCAGAAGGTGTTAGGTGATAGGTTGGACTTGATGATCCTGGAGGTCTTTTCCAGCCTGGTTCATTCTGTGGTGCTGGGTGCCAGACCTTGGGCCAGAACACAGCCACCCAGCCTGGCAGCAGGCAGTGGGCAAGCAACCAGTGCTGCTCAGAGGGCTCACAGAAAGCAGGGATGAGGCCTTGAGTGACCTGTGCTAGTGAGAGGTGTCCCTGCCTATGGCAGGAGGTTGGAACTAGATGATCCTTGAGGTCTCCTTCCAACCTTACCATTCTATGATTCTATGATTCTAGCTCCAAGCAAGGAAGCCTTCTGTATCAATTTTCCTGCTCCCAGCCACTATCAGCTCAGTGGCTCCTTCAGCCAGACCTTAGTCTTTCAGATAACAGCACAACAAAACCTAACAAACCCCCACACCTCCTCCCTATCTTCTGCCTGGTCTCTGAACACATCTCAGCCAGTCCCCATTCCCCCACCCTTATAGATGTATGTTTGTATAAAATCAGCATAGAGCTCTCAGGTAAGTTTTAAGGCCACTCAGGGAGAGAAATGTTCATAGCCACAAACAGATAAACTCTTTAAAGAGGCTTTTGAACACCACCACAGGCTGCTGCTGCCAGGGAAACACAGCAAAGGGGGAGGGTAGTGGGGGGGGGGCTGCATTGCCACCCCCCCTGCCCACCAGCCCTTGAGAAGGCTGCTCTAGAAGGGAGGATTTTGGAGGAGGAGGAAGACCCAAACCCACAGCTTTGAGCCCAAAGCATTCAGAGGTTAGGTGGGCACCAAAGTTGAGCTGTGCCTCCAGGACCCTGGCAGTGTGTGTAGCCCCCAAAAGACCCCAGGACTGACCCCACCCCCCAAACCACTGAGAGCACCCATCCCAGGCACAGAGGTGGAGATACAGCATCCCACAGCCTTTTGGCTTCAGCTTTTTGTTTCCTTTTATCTTTTCTGGTCTTTTATTTAAGAAAAGGAAAAAAAAAAAAAAAAAAATAATTAAAAAATAAAAGAAAAAGAAAAAGAAAAAGGAAAAAAAAAAAAGAGACACAGTGGTGGGTAACTTCTTATCCAGAAATGATCTGTTGCCAGCCTCCACCTCCTCCCTCCACTGGCTGATGCCACGGGGGACACATCCCCACATGCTCAGTGCCCATGGGTACAACTGCACAGCCCAGGACCCCCAGCCCTTCAGCCCTGGCACCTCATCCTCTGCACTGGGCTGGAAGATGGGGTAACCTCAGGCCAGGGGGTCTCTCAGGCAGGTTGGAGTGTCCAGGAGCTGCTGCCAGCGTGGGGTGACCAGGGAAGCATTGGGTTACAGCAGTCAGAAGGCACCATGGAGGCTGAGCCCAGCTCTGGGCATCCCTGCTGGGTTGGTACTGGGAGCCTTGAGCCAGGTCTGGTGGCAGATGTCTGGCTTGGCTCCCACGCTGTGGGAAGCCTCTGCACCAACCCCAGTCCCAGAGCCACATCCCAGCACACAGGGCCCAAAAACCAGAGGTTTGCCCCGGGGGTCTCAGCCCAACACCGCCCCCACAGCTGGCAGCAGAGGGACAGGCAAGGGCAGACATACAGGCTGATGGCCACCCCCCAGCTGCCCCTGCCCGGGGGGCAGAGGCGGCACCAGGGGATGCTCCTGTGGCAGATGTTGCTGTCACCACCCCACAGGGGCCACCCCAAGGGCAACCCCAATGCTTAGGGTTGGGACACAACAGGGAATGGGGACATTGGTGTCCCAGGCTCAGGGCCGTGGGGGCTCCAGATCCCCAGCAGCCACCCTGCCCTCCTGCCACACCCAGCGTGACCCGTAGCGTGGGGGCAGTGGGCTCTGGGTGGGGGAGCCCCCCCCCCCAACACCCGTGGGGGGGTGGCAACTCCCTGAACCAGCACCCACCTCCAAAATTGTGCAACTGAGCGTAGCAAAGGCAGGGAGGTCACCTTTGGGGAGTCCTCATCCACTTCCTCCCTGCTGGGCTCCTGGAAGGGGTAGGACACCTCCCTTCTTCCATCCCCTAGGTGGCAGGACCTGCAGCATCCTCCTGCCCCGTGCACCACTGGACAGGCAGTGCACATGCCAAGGTCTTGCCCCCCATCCATCCCTGCCCCTCCACTCCTGCCAGGGGCCTGGGAGGGGGCCACACGTGCGTGCCGATGCCTCCCCTGAGAAAAGCCAACAGCAAGGGGCAAGACAAGGCCCCCCCAGGGAGTGCCTTCCGACGGGGTGCAGATGTGAGATGTGCCAAAGAGGGAAATGTGCAAGAGAGAGCCAACAAATGGGTCTCCAGCCCCAGGGAAGCAGCCAGTGTGGTGTGGCATGGCGCGGTGTGGCACGGCATGGCATGGCATGGCNTCTTTGATTCTGCAGATGTAGTTGTGAAGCTCCTCCGGGTCCTGCAGCCCCATGTCCTGGCAGACCCACTCCAAGTCCTCCTCATCGGCAATGGGGATGGAGTTGTAGGCCAGCTCGTCGGAGGGCAGCGTGGCGAAGGTGGTGAACTTCACCCGCTTCCGTTTGGAGGTGGGCGAGTTGAGGGGGTCCTCGCTCTGGTCCCGCGTGGAGCCCCCCGAGGAGCCGTCCCCGCGGCCGTGCACCTGGCTCTGCACGCTGGTCTGCGAGCTGCCGCTGCTGTGGTGGTCCCCGTGGCAGCAGGTCTGGACGTTTTCCAGGGGGTTCCCGGGGCTCTCGGGCTGGGGGGAGAGGTCATTGTGAGCCCGCAAGGGCTGCCCGTTGCCCAGGAAGACCCAGTGGTGGGAATGGTCCATGTTGGTCTGGCCTTCGGGGGGGATGCGTTTGTGCCGGTACTTCAGCACAAAGACGATGCAGTTGATGAGGAAGACCAAGATGGCCAGGCAGAAGACCCCCAGCAGGGCATACATGCCTATCTCCAGGTCCGTCAGCCCCCTGGTCACCTGGACGAAGCCCGTGGGGATGGTGGGGAAGTCCTCGGTGGGGTGAGATGCGCCAGACATCCTACTGTCCTCGCTTGGCTCCGCTTTCCTCTCCACCTCTGCCCGCAGGGTGGTGCTTGCCCCGGCCTCTGCCAGCCCTGGCTTGCTGGGCACGTGGTCATAGTCATAGGTGGGGTCCTCCTCGGAGCCAAAGTGGACCCGCACGCTGGCCAGGGCTGTGAAGAGCACACTCTTGCGCTTGGTCTTTTGGCAGCTCTCGCAGATGATCAGCTCAGCCCTCAGCAGCTCTCCCACGCCCTCGCTCTCTGCCACCACCAAGGGGAACGCCCGGTCCTGGGTCACCGACACCACCTTCTCGTCCAGGCTGCTCACCACCAAGTTGTAGTCCTTGGGGTCGTAGAGGGAGAGGGGAGCTGTGGTGCCGTCACTGTAGGAAATCCACAGGCTCAGGAGCGCTTCCTGCGGGACCAACACAGGCACCCAAGTTGCCCAGCATGATGCCAGCCTCACCTGCACCCATTCGTCCATTCATCCCTCCTCCTTCTCTCCATCCAGTTCGCCCTTTATCCCTCCATGACCCATCCTGCTCCCTCCAGCCGTCACCCAGCTTGTCCCTTTCTGCTGTTCTTCCTTTGCTTGCCCAGGCTCACCCCAAATCCTAGCCCCAGAGGTGCCAGATGTGGCTACCCGAGCTGGGAACTGTAGAGGATTTCTTCCAGAACCCTTTGCCCCCCTAGTCATGGTCTTGTTCCCAGGCTGGGCAGGGTTGGTTCATAGGTCTGTGTATATGTTTCTGGGGTGCTTTGGCACCACCAAGGTGTCTGAAGGACAGCAGGTGCTGTGTGGGGGCCCGGAATGACTGTAGGCAGGATTTGGGAGAGGGGCATTGCAGGTGGAGCCCTCACCCCCAGCCTACATTCCCCACCAGTCCCCCCAGAAGCCTGAAGGCAGCTCCCTGGCCTCACCTGCTTGAAGAAGCTGAGGGTCTGCTGCACAGATGTCCGGGCGATGATGGTGTGGCTATTGCCAGGGCTGGGGTGGAGGGAAAGCGAGAGGCTGGAGACCACCTGGGCCTTCAGGTCTGTGATGCTGACCTTCTCCTCTGCCACTGTCACCAGCGTCTCACCCAGCACCGCCTCCATGAGCGGGGACACGACCTGCAGGGGACAAGGGCTTGGGTCACTGCCTGTCACCCCCAGCCAAGCAGGCAGAGAGGGGAAAGGCAGGCAGGGGGTACCTTGAAGAGCGTGGTGCCTGGCTCCTTCCCAGCCAGCGTGAAGCTGTCCACCATGTGTGCCACCCGTGGGTCATCCACGCGCATGAAGTCGCTGACCAGGTCGGTGACCTCCACCAGCCAGTCAGGCCCCAGCATGGTGACCACCTGCCCTGTGCCCTCTGCTGCCGTGGTGTGGAACTGGGTGAAGACCTGCAGAGTGGCATGCTGGTACTGCAGGGCACAGCCCCGGTTCTGCTTCCGCTCCTCTTCATCCTCCTCATGCTCACTGTCCCGCACCGACCTGTGGGATGGGGCAGTGGGTGGACAGTGCTAACAAACTGCCCCTGCCCTGACTCCTCGGACCCTAGAGGAAAGGAGAGGGGTGACTGGGCAGGGAGAAATGCAAGGGCACCAAAATGGTGGCTCCTTGCCAAGTGGACTGTGAGGTCTCTGAGGCAACAGGGTCATCTCTGCCTCTTATCTAGATGACAGGACAAGACACCTCTGGTTGCACCTGGAGCTCTCCAGACCTCACAACAAGGCTAACTCACTTGCTAACCTGCAGCTTGGCTGCTCCTGGCCTCACCCAGGGAAGTTTTGAGCATTGCAAAGGATGGATGTTCCCCACCAGCTCCAGCATGTTCCATCAGAAAACCTCCCTCTGTCCATACAAACACACAGCCTGTGCCCATCACCTCTCTCACTTTTTCATTGAGGACCCCTGAGGTCACTCTGGTTGTGTCATCTCTGAAACTCCCTCATTAAGGAACTGAACAGGGCAATTGGACCACAACCACCACCTTCACCTTGCCTTCTCCAGGCTGGAACAGACCTCAGGCACAGTGGCTCCAGAGCACCCACCTCCTGTCTGGCAGGATGGGCACCCTCCAACCCTTCACTTGGCTCAAACGGGCATCCGAGAGCTCGATGTGCAGTGGCAGTTTGGGCACCCACACTGTCATCTCCAGTGGGGCAGAGAGGTGCTCGTAGGTGAAGGTCACTCGGGCGCTCATGGAGCCCTGCGACTCCTTCCCACTGACGAAGACATAGTCACAGCTGCTGGAGACCTGGGGGAGAAGGCAGGGTGAGGAGATTGCAACACCCCTATGGACACACCAGAGATCTTGGCAGGAGGCTGCCCACAGGATGGGAAATGCCAGAGAAACAGATACTATTTAAATGTGGGCCAGGAGCTGAGGTCTCTGATTAGAGGTGTGAGCCCTACCATGGCCGTACCATAGAATCATAGAATGGCAAGGTTGGAAGGGACCTCAAAGATCATCCAGTTCTAANCTCTCTCATATCCAGCTTCCCTGCCAGCCCTTGCAGGTACCTTTGTTTGGTGCCTCCTTGGCCCCTGCAATGAATTGCACCCCACTGCATCCCATTACTGCACTCCAGAGACATCCAGAGGTACCTCAGAGGGGCTTCAAATTGCTCCTCCAGGACAGCTGCCCCCAAATCTTCTCTATTCACGGCCAGAGGGCACAACCACCCAGCACGGATCAGCCAGGTGCCTTGTGCCCAATCCCTCCTGCTAACCCTAGGAAGAGCTTCCCAGAGCCCACATGAACACTCAGATTCACCTTCTGGCTCTCTTTTTCAGTCCCTCTCACACAAATGCCACTCTTCAATTTTGCTGTAAACCAAACACATCCAGAGGGGTCACACTCATCACCCACCCAGCAGACCTAAGGGGATGTCACTGCAGCATGGCCCCTGTTTGACCCTGGGCCATCAGAGTCGACAGCATCTTCTCCTTCCCAGCAAGGGTGGGAAGAGACAAGCAGGCTGGGGAGGCTCCAACCTCTAACTGATTTCCAGCAAGCTGCTTTCCCATATGGATTCTCTGATGGCTGATAAAGAGTCGAGTCCACGCTGCACAGTAGCTGACAGTGGAGGTGACAGCATCACTGCCTCTCTCCCCATCTCATCTTTGGCCACCTGTGGTCATTCAGCTACAGGAACTTTGTATTTCTGAACCCATGAGCAGGACCTGACAGACTGAGGGAGCTGGGGTTATTCAGCCTGGAGAAGAGAAGGGTCTGGGGAGATCTAATAGCAGCCTGCCAGTACCTGAAGTGGGATACAAGAAGGATGGAGAGAGACTGTTTGCAAAGGCCTGTGGTGATAGGATGAGGGGAAATGGCTTATACCTGGAGAAGAGCAGATAGAGGTTGGATGTGAGGAACAAGTTCTTTACTAGGTGGGTGCTGAAACACTGCAACAGGTTGCCTGAGGAGTTGGTTGAGGTCCCAGCCCTGGAGATATTCAAGGTAAGGCTCAACAAGGCTCTGGACAACCTGATCTAGTTGAGGATGTCCCTGCTGACTGCAGCGGGGGTTGGACTGGATGACCTTTGAAGGTCCTTTCCAACCCAGACCATCCTATGAGTCTACCTGAGCTCTGTATTTCAGCTGCAGGAAACCACCATGAGGCATTTGTGGTCCCTGGGCCCAGTGGAGCAGGCAGAGCCCAAGACGTGAGCTCCCCAAGCAGGGGAGGGAAGTGTAACACAGGAGGGTTTTTTCCTTGTCCTCCTATCAGAGATACCAGCTCAGCAAGTCTGAAAGGACAATCTCATCTCTGGCAGGGTGATGTCTGAATAAAGATGAGCTGCTGGGCAAGTCCTCCAGCTAAGGAGTGCTCTGGGTATTGTGCCATTCATCACAATAAATATGATGGGCTGCTGCTTGCATTACCATAAATCCCCCTGGTTTCTTCTTCTGGGGACCACTTCCTTTGCAGCTGAGGGTGGGGGGGAGGAGGTTTGAAACCACAACAAGAAAAATAAAAAACAATCCCAGCACATCAGGCCTGTCCTGATGATAGAGTGACTGCAGATCAGCTTTTAAATGAAGTGCATCCTTGTCTGGAGAACCTTCCTGCGTTTGCAGCAAGGTGTCAGGAAGAGAGAGGCTGAGGTCTGCCTGGGCTCTGAGCCAAGCACCACTGGCTCCATTTCTCTGCCCAGGAGCTCCCCACCTGGCAAAGCCTCAAGCATGGGATCAAGGGGACACATCTTCCCCAAGGCCCTCAGGAGAGGGAAGAGTCAGCATGACCAGTGGCAGGCAGAGCTTGTGGTGGTGGCTGTGGGTGACCAAGGTCTCTGAGGCTCAGTTATGGTGAACTGATGACTTGTCCCTGGTGAGTCCTCAAGGAGATGGGGATGGTAGGCTCAGAAGAACCTCAACACAAGAAGGACATGGAATTGTTTGAGCCAGTCCAGAGGAGGCTACGAAGATGCTGAGAGGGCTGCAGCAGCTCTGCTATGAGGACAGGCTGAGAGAGTTGGGGCTCTGCAGCCTGGAGAGGAGAAGGCTTCCAGGAGACCTTGGAAGGGGCCTTCCAGTATCTTAAGGGGGCTACAGGAAGGCTGGGGAGGGACTAATGACAAGGTCTTGTAATGCAATGGGTTTGAAGTGGCAGAGGGGAGATTGAAAGTGGATGTTAGGAGGAAGTTGTTTGCAGTGAGGGTGGTGAGACACTGGCACAGGTTGCCCAGGGAGGTTGTGGAGCACAGAAGCACAGAAGAACACCTCCCTGGAGGTGTTCAGGACCAGGTTGGATGAGGCCTTGAGCAACCTGTTCTAGTGGGAGGTGTCCCTGCCTATGGCAGGGGATTGGAACTGGATGATCTTTGAGGTCCCTTCCAGCCCAAAGCATTCCATGATTCTATGATAAGAAAGGTTCACATAGCAGGTGAGGTTGAGCACCTCCCACTGAGTGTTGCTGGCAGCTCTTCAGCTCCCTGTCAGTCCCTCACCATGTATGCAGCTCCCAAGACCATCACGTGAACAGGCAGGAGGACTGTTCCTGCACTGCCTTGAGTGATGAGGTCCTCCTCTCTGGGCTGAGCACAGTCACCCTGTGTCACCACAGAAGGGGATGAGGATGACAACTCCCACCTATGCTCTCCCATCCTTCACAGGTGGCCCTGGCACCTTTCCTGTTTCCAGCAGACCCTGGGCACGTTACCTACACACAACAGCAATCACCAACGAGCCACAGGCAATTTGGGAATCACAGAATGGGTTGGGTTGGAGAGGACCAGAAAAATCATCTACTTCCAACCCCCTGCCAAGGACAGGGACACCTTCACTAGACCAGATTGCTCAAGGTCTTGAACACCTCCAGGGAGTGGACATCCACAACTTCCCTGGGCAACCTGTTGCAGTCTTCCCACCCTTTACAGTGAGGGTGGTGAGGCACTGGAACAGGTTGCCCAGGGAGGTTGTGGATGCTCCCTCCCTGAAGGTGTTCAAGGCCAGGTTGGATAAGGCCTTGAGTAACCTGTACTAGTGGGAGGTGTCCCTGCCTATGGCAGGGGGTTGGAACTGGATGATCCTTGAGGTCCCTTCCAACCTTACCATTCTATGACTCAGAAGCAACTCACGGTCCTCCCCCACTCCTTCACATGAAACTATTCACAGCACCACAGCGTACCCTGTTCTGTCAGCCAGGATTTATGGCCCAGCTTTACAGCCCTAACACCACAATCACCCTCCCCAACCTCAGCAGGCAACTGAGAGCTCCCTCAGAAGCAAAGCTCCAGCACAAACACAAAATAACTCAGCAGGGGCTCGGAGGGGTGAGTGGGAGGAGAGCTGGGGCTGGAGGGTTGCTCCATGCATTATTCATCCCTGCTCGTGTGCCTCTGTCTGCTCCCCCTCCCAGGTCTGGGGACAGCCTGTCAATAGATTTACGAGTAGAAAAGGCAGCACATTAAATGGTTTAAGTGTCTTGGAGTCCATCCTGAAGTGTATTATTGCTCCAGTGTTTTATCAGGCTGCAGAGGAGTGGTGTCCATAAATAAGAGCCTGTGCTGTGAATCGCACCCGTCCCGGTTTTGGGCAAGAGCCTGGGGTGTGACACTGGCTGTCACCTCCCCCACATAACAGGGAGAGGAGTCCCAGCTGGGCCAGAGCTCTGACCATCCTCCCTGGCTAAGCTGGGAGAGCAGTCAGTGGTGGGAGAAGGGGTGATGGCCCCCAGCTTGTGGGACCTGGGAAAGCCCAGATCCCTGGCATGGCTCTTGGCCTCTGCCTGATGCAGCAGAAACATGGACAGAGCAGGCTGAATGTTGGGGGTGTGCAGCCTGCACAAGAGGAGGCTCAGGGCAGACCTCATTGCTGTCTGCAGCTACCCAAAGGGAGGTTGGCGCCAGCTGGGGTTGGGCTCTTCTGCCTGGCACCCAGGGACAGAAGAAGAGGACACAGCCTCGAGCTGTGCCAGGGCAGGGTCAGGCTGGATGTTAGGCAGAAGTTCTTCCCAGCAGGAGTGATTGGCATTGGAATAGGCTGCCCGGGGAGGAAGTGGTGTCCCCATCCCTGGAGGTGTTTAGAAGGAGGCTGCATGAGGCACTTAGTGCTATGGTTTAGTTGATTAGAAGGTGTTAGGTTAGACTTGATGATCTCAGAGGTCCTTTTCAACCTGCTTGATTCTGTGAATGAGGGCACGAAGAGAGGCAGGAGGTGCTTGGGAGAAGGTAACAGTGTCCAGGGAGGGAAGGATGGGAAAGGTGACAGAATAAAATGGGCAGGGGGATAGATGGGTAGGTAACAGTGATGGGCAAAAGGGTATGGATGAATGGGTGTGAGGATGGAAACAGCATGGCTGGATGTGAGGAGTGACCACTGCTGGGCAGCTGGGCTGAATGTGGGGGAAGTGGCTGCTGCTGCTGCTACTGCCTCAGTCCTCCTTTCCTCCCATTGTCCCCAGATCATCTCCTCATGCTCTGGGGCCAGACCCCAGCCCAAACAGGAGATAAATACCAGCCAGAGGCAAGCGTGGAGCTGCTGATGGGAAGGTGCAGCTCACCCTGCACAGGGTCAAGGCTTCACCTCACCAGCACTAAGTTATTACTGCTGCCTGGTGCCAGCCTGCACCACCCCACAGCATCCTGTGGCCTCTTCAGAGACTGTGACAAGTGTCTTGGCCTCCTTCTGACAGATCCCAGAGAGAGGCACATACAAACTGAAGCCCCTGAGAGGAAGATGCTTGGGATGAGCAGGGTAGATTTGGGTTGGACATTAGGAAGAAATTCTTTACTACGAGGATGGTGAGACACTGGAACAGGCTGCCCAGAGAAGTCATGGACTCCTCATCCCTGGAAGTGTTCAGGACCAGGCTGCATGAGGCTTTGAGCAACCTGGTCTAGTGGGAAGTGTCCTTGCCCATAGCAAGGGAGTGGAACTAGATGATCTCTAAAGATCCCATCTAACTCAAACTATTCTATGATTCCATGCTGGGGCGAGCCTGTGCAGTCTATCAACCAGCAGCCCCAGTCCATGCAGCTCCAGCCTACAGCACAGCTGGGAGTCAGCTCCTCTAGGGGAAGCTCAACCCTGCCTTAGGGCCACAAGACCTCCCTCCTTGCACCCACCTTGATGATGTCTTCATTGTTGGACTTGCACTCGACCATCGTTGAGACGTCCACGATGACACCGCTGAGCTCGATGGCGATGACCTTCACGGGGATGGCCACTGTCCGCCCTGTCAGGATGGCTGTGTTGATGATTTCTGTGTCCTGGGAACAAGGTGCAAAGGGGACCATCACCTCAGAGGGCAGCCTGTCCCCCTGGGGGCTCAAACCCAGGCTGGCCCCTCTCCTGCTCCAGCCCCGGGGCAAAGAAGGACCTGTGTGTGTAGAGGTGGGTGGGATGTATGCATCTATAGGTGCTACAGGGCAGATGGGCTGGTAGGGATCCAGCAGTGGGGCGACCTAACCCGGCCCTAACATTGAAGCAGAAGGCAGAAACCTGCTCACCATGGCCAGGGGCACAATGGCTCTGATGTCCCTCTGGATGACTGTCAGCTCTGTCACCACCTTCTCCAGGTCTGGCGGGGGGTTGCGGCCCCGGTAGTCAATGTGCCACATGATGCGGCGTGTCACTGACTGGCTGGTGAAGTTCTCCATCTCAAAATCCAGCTGCATGATCTCAGAGGAGAAGTCCTCATCCCTGGGCAGGGGGACAGGAGAGGGAGGTGGTGAGCTGGGTGCCCCCAGGACCCGCGGGCACCCCAGGATCAGCACCAAGTGGTCCCAGTGCACCCAAGCGGGAGAGAGAAACACATTGCAGTGTCTCTTCCCAGCAGGGGAATCCTTGGGTGGCTCAAGTGGGTGCTCTCGAAGGCTGGTGACTGATCTTTTGTCATAGGGGCAGTGTGTGGCCATTGGGCACAGGGGATGGTGGGTGGCTGCAGGCATTGCCCTCACCTCTCCCACAGCACAGCCAGATTTACCTGCCTCGGGCTGCTCCTGCCTGCATGGTTGTCTCCTGCAGGTCAAACCCTGAGTGTCCCACACCCAGGAGAGCAGAACACTCTGGGATGGCAAATAAGTCCCTGTACAAGGTCAAACCCTGAGTGTCCCACACCCAGGAGACCAGAACACTCTGAGATGGCAAATAAGTCCCTGTACAAGGTCAAACCCTGAGCATCCCACACCCAGGAGAGCAGAACACTCTGGGATGGCAAATAAGTCCAAGAGCTTAGCACAAGCCATTGACTTTACAGCCCCTTCCAAGGGGATCACATGGAGAAAGAGCCTCAAACACAGACAACACTGAGCTGGGACTCAGCTGGGAGGGCCAAGAGGGGATAGCAGCCCCCAGACCATCAGTTCATCAAAGCCCCACACGTTTGGTGTCACTGCTGAGGACAGCACGAGCCAGAGCTAACAGACAGGGAGCAAACCCTGTGGCATCAATGGGGCAGGACAGGAGGATGCACACTACCAAACCTGGCACCTGGTGTTGGGTCTAAGGGGACAAGGTCTCCCTTGCCCTCTGCATTGCAGCTTGGACACAGTGACAGAAGTGTAAATCATTCTTATGCCCCATGCCTAGGACCAAACCTCTCCAGATATGATCCTGCCTTCCAACCTCTATGTTCAACCTGCAAATCTCTCAGGAGGACTCAGGTCAGACTTCTCCATTGCTCCCAGAACGTCCCCAAGGGACACCTCAGAGCCCCTACAAACCATAAAGCCAGCAAAAGCCCCTGGAGACAGGGAGGAGGAAAGGTGGAACCCCTGCAGAAGGGGAACCTGGGACCAGCTCCACCCTTACTGCACCTACTGAGAAGGGCCCATCCATCTGGGGGTGCAGGATGCAGTCAGGTTTAGGTGAGGGGAAGGGAGGAGAGAAAGAGGAGAGCAAGAAACCAAGGGCTGCTCTGGGTTGCAGCAAATCCTGCTCCCACAGCAGGAACTGGGCTTGCAGCAGAGCTGCTGTTCATGAGGTCCTGCTGAGGCTGTGTGTCCCTGAAACAGCTGTGGGGGTGCAAGGGGAATTGCCACAGGCCACTCACTCTGAGGAAGGGGTTCACAGGCTCACAGCTCACAGCATGTCAGGGGTTGGAAGGGACCCAAAGAGCTCATCCAGTCCAACTCCCCTGNGGTTTGGCTGCTCACTGCCTCTCCCAATGCAAAGCACTAAACACAGCCAAAAGGAGCCATGTTCAGAGGTGAACCAGAGCTGTGGCTCCATGCCAGCGTTGGCTCAGCACTGGGACTTCTCACCATGGGGTGCTCCAAGGCATCCCAGGAGTCCTGCTAGGGGCCATCCATCATCTCCTGCCCTCCATAAGCACCACCTGCTCTCAGCCACAGCAGAGGCAAGAGTGGAATAGTGATGAGACTGGGGAGGGGGCTGGAGGGCAAGTCGTATGAGGAAAGGCTGAGGGAGCTGGGGGTGTTCAGCTCATAGGAGACTTAGAGGGGACCTTATCACTCTCTACAACTACCTTAAAGGAAGTTGTATTCAGGTGGGGGTCAGGCTCTTCTCCCAGGCAACTTGTGCCAGGACAAGAGGGCATGGCCTGAAGCTGCACTAGGGGAGGTTTAGGTTGGATGTTAGGAAGCACTTCCTCATGGAAGGGTGATTAAGCACTGGAATGGACTGCCCAGGGAGGTGGTGGAGTCACCATGCCTGGAGGTCTTTAAGCAAAGACTGGATGTGGCACTTGGTGGCATGGGTTAGCTGATGTGGTGGTGTTGGACCATAGGCTGGACTTGGTGATCTCAGAAGTCTTTTCCAGCCTTGGTGGCTCTGTGATTCTGAATAACTTAGGATACAGCTGCTGGGCTGCAAACCATCCCAAATTGGCCATTACCACCCCAAAGCTCAGGGTTCCTGCTGCCTCCTTGCACAGCCAGAGCTGCCGAAAGCCCCCAGAGCCCTGGCAAAACAAACTCCTCTTGCTGCACAGCCTGGAGGGCAACACAGCTTTGAGTCATTCATCCTTTCCATTCTGTTAATATTTGATGGAGTTGTTTGTCTAAAAGGTGATTGTAATCACTTTAAATTCATCCTCCGTCTCTAACCTTTCCAGGCTGATTTGAAGCGGCGGCAGACGGGGAGAGGGGGAAGGAGGAGAGCATCTCGCTGCCGGCAGCTGCGTGCAGGGCTGCTGGGGGTGGCTGTAAAGAGGATGGGGGGTGGGGGAGGGGCTGGTGGCCCCCCAGGGACACCCCAATGTCAGCTACAGGGTTGAGGGCTCAGATGCTGAGGCCGCATTTTGTGTCAGGAAGCAATGGTGTGGGGTAAAGGAAAATCAACCCTCTAGGGAAGCCCTTTGGAGGGGTTTTCTGCAGGCAGCTTTTGAGCTCACAGTCAAAGCAGGCAGAGCTGAGGAGCTCCTTTCTGCCAGAGCTTGTGCCCACTTCTGCAGTGCAGGGCAGAGGTATGGGGAGATTTCCAGCAAAGAGGGCAGGGCCAGTTTGATCACATCGACTTGCCCTAACCACACCGTCTCCCCCTGACCACACCGACTCGCCCTGACCACACCGACTCGCCCTGACCACACCGACTCGCCCTAACCACACCGACTCGCCCTGACCACACCGACTCGCCCTGACCACACCGACTCGCCTTAACCACACCGACTCGCCCTGACCACACCGACTCGCCTTAACCACACCGACTCACCCTGACCACACCGACTCGCCCTGACCACACCGACTCGCCCTGACCACACCGACTCACCCTAACCACATCCATTCACCCTAACCACACCGACTCACCTTAACCACATCCATTCACCCTAACCACACCGACTCACCCTAACCACACCGACTCACCTTAACCACATCAACAACACTGCTCTCCCTCCTTGTACCGACACAGTGATGAGGATCTCACTGCTGCTTTCCACCACTGCAGCCTCTCTTTCGGGTGGTTCTGAAGCTGTGCCCATTCCCCTGCCCCTCCTTGCTGAGTCCTGCCCATGTAGATGCAAGGAGCTAAGCTGCTCCTCACTCAGGCATCCTCTGTGTGCTGAGGCCAGTCCTATGTTTCCCCTTCTCCAGTCTGTGCAGTCTCTGGGGTTTTCAACTCAGCTTTGTGGGTCCTCACTCCTTAGATCATTCTCACTTCTAGTCCCTTGACTCTCCTCAACCAACCCAAGCCTTTCCTGGAGCCCCAGCTAAGGGCACTGCCCTCTTGTTGAGCGGGACAGAAGTGGCTGTCTCAGCTGCTGCTGTGGTTCATGTTCCCCATCCAACACTCATCCAACACCTTAGGGTCTAGATGGGACCTTGCCTAGGGACTGCTCTGCTTCCTTCCCAGAGGAGACACCAACAAAGACCTGCTGCCTCTCATGGCATTTAAGCTTCTTTTAAAATGTAAATATTTCCACCCCCAAACTGAGAATCCTCCACGGGTTCACAATTCAGCCCCAAAATCCACCACATGTGTCCAACAGCATCCAACACAGGCAGGATGCCAGCTCAGAGCCAGGGATGCAGCAGCTGAGTAGTGCCAATGCCTTATGAGGACACTGCTTGAGCCTCAGCTTGCTCACCAGTGTTGCCCACAGAGCAGATCCCCCGAGCACACAGCCTCACACAGCTGCCTTCCTGACCCTAAATCTGCCCTCCTGGAGCCACAAAACCCATCTTCACCTGCCCTTTTGCCAGCTGCACGGTGCCAGCCAAGTTCAAACCCACACATGCCACAAAGCCCCTCCCCATGTCCATGTGGGATCAACCCAACCTCAGATGGACTGAGAGTTTGACTCCAAGTTTGCTCATCCCCCTTTAGCATCTCCAAGTCCCATGGTGCAGTCTGTGCCACGCTGTGTCTCGGTTTCCCCTACCAACACCCACATGGCACCGCAGCCAATCCAGGCATCCAGAGCAGGGATGAAGGCAGAGCTGCTTCAGGCCAAACCCCAGCAATTTCCCCAATCCCAACAACTCCTACAATGCCCCCAGGAACGGGGTGGGGGGATGGGGGAGCCCCTTACCTGGGCCCAGCACCGTCCACCCTGGCCACATCGACGGTGGCAGTGGAATGCTTGCCACCCGTCAGCAGCTCCGAGCTCACCAGCCACTGCCCACTCCTCGACTTGGTGCTGAGCAGGTTGACACCCTTCTTGGCCTTCACCCTGTGGAGAGGGATGGTAAGGGCCAGACCTTCACACTCAGGCACCTCTGGTCCCCCTGCTCTGGGTTCTCTGCCCTAGGCTCCCTACCCCCAACTCAAGGGCACTTTTTGCTCCCAGTCCCTCCCAGCTGTCAGAAGCATCACCCAAGCTGCCCACAACAGCCACAGGACTGAGTCCATCCTTGCCCCTCCTTTTCATGGGATTTTACTCTGCTCACCCACCAGCACTAATCCCCCAGCCTCAGCACTGACTCCTACCCCTGGCTCAGGGGCACTTTTGTTCCCTCCCAGCTGTCAGAAGCATCACCCAAGCTGCCCACAACAGCCACAGGACTGAGTCCATCCTTGCCCCTCCTTTTCATGGGATTTTACTCTGCTCACCCACCAGCACTAATCCCCCAGCCTCAGCACTGACTCCTACCCCTGGCTCAGGGGCACTTTTGTTCCCTCCCAGCTGTCAGAAGCATCACCCAAGCTGCCCACAACAGCCACAGGACTGAGTCCATCCTTGCCCCTCCTTTTCATGGGATTTTACTCTGCTCACCCACCAGCACTAATCCCCCAGCCTCAGCACTGACTCCCCTGGACAGTAACACCCCTGTGGAGCTGGGTATACCCGGGGTGAGGGACAGAACAGGCTCAAGAGCCATATCCCTCATGCCAGGGACTTACTGCCAGCCTAGTGGCCAAAGAGACACTTGCAAATGCCCTTCAAAGCTATGTGGTAGGGGCTTGCCCTCCCCTGTACTTAGGGACATGCAGAAAGGGGAGTCCTCCAGTGCACATCGACGTACTGGGGTGCTGAGCATCTCCTGCTCATTGCCCCATTCTGCTGTCATCCCAGCTCTGGGGCAGGATGAGTGGGATCCAGGGAGGTTGTCCTCCCTTCATTGCAGCCCCATGGCCACACCTTGTCCCCACAGTGTCTGGAATCATGCCCACATCTGTTCTTGGGGACCCAATCTCAAGGCAGCTGGGAGTGCTGGGAGGGCAAAGGCAGCAGACCACAGTGGCAATGCAGAGGGGAAAGGATTGGGTGAGCAGCTCCTCCCTCCAAGAACCTCCCCAAAGCATTCCAACCCCCCTTGCTGATTCCTCCTCTGGCCTTCCTCACCTTCCCACAGCCCTGCAGACTCAGCCCAGCCCCCAGCAGGTCCCATAAACGCCATGGCACCATCCTCACCCTCTCCATTCTGCCCACAGTGCCTTGGCAAAGCCCAGCTGAAGCAACCAACCCCCGCCGCGGTGAGGGCAGCCCTAGGACCTTGCCTGAGCGTGAAGTGCTCCACCGTGGAGTTGGACATCAGGTAGAGGAGGATGCTGAGCACCTCCCCCGGCTTGAGGGGCTTGTCAGGCAGGCGGATGAAGACGTTGCCATCCAGCCGGTGCTCCTGCATGGGCTGCCCGGGGGGCGGCTGCAGCAGGCTGACGCTGCCGATGCGCAGCAGCGGGTGCTGGGTGGGACCCTCTGTCCTGGCTCCCCCAGGCCCTCGGCGGGGGAGCATCTCCCCAAGGCACTGGCCAGCCCCGTCGGGAGTGTGCAAGGTGTAGTAGAGCTCAGCCTGCTGGCTTTCGCCCGGCACCTCCAGGCTCTCCGCGCTCTTCCGCCTGCCCAGCGGCACCGCCGGGGGCCCGAACCAGGCGTGGGGCAGCTCGGCCTGCACCAGGCACATGGCCAGGCCGCCCCGCAGGCGGCAGGAGCTCTTGATCTCCCGGGCATCACGAAAGGCATGAAGCCGCACGCAGGGCAGCCTGTCGGTGACGTCGAAGTCGTCCCAGTCCCGGCCGGCTACGTAGAAGAGCACTTGGACCACAGGCTGGCTGGCCACCAGCCGCGGCTGGATGATGAAGGCTCGCACCTTCCAGTTCACCGTCAGGCGGTCGGGCACCTCCAGGGTGCTGGAGGGCTGCAGCTGTTCCTTGGGCAGCACCAGTCCCGTGCTGAAGGGTCCCAGGGTGACGTTGAGGACAGGTAGCTCCTTGGTCTGGAAGACGACGAAGGGCTCGGCGCGTTGCAGCGGGGCGCTGCCGTTGCCCGCCGGGCTGGCTCCCACCTCCTTGAGGAAGAAAGCCAAGCGGGTATTGGACAAGCGGTAGCTGACGGGCAGCGTGATGGCAGCAGGGGGCTCGGTGGGCTCGGGGCTAGGGGCTGGTCCCTTGGTGTGGGCTGCGAAGGGAAGGGAGAGCGTGGGTTAGTGTGGGGCATCCGCCCCGCAGGGCAGCTCCTGAGCCCCGGGGCAGGGAGAGCAGACCCAGGCAGGTGCAGGCCAGCACTGTGGCAAACAGAAGCTGGGCATTCAGCCCCCAGACCCCCCACAAGAACAACAGAAGCCTGCCTGGGTTTGTCTCCTGCAAACCAAGAATGCAGGAGACCTCCCTGGGACCTCAGGCATTATTGTGCCTCCCAGAGTGCCTCCAGCCTCACCGAACACACTCTCAGCGTGAGGTGGGCTGTGCAATGAGGAGTGAGGCTTGAGAGGCTGCCCAAGGCTGGGCCAGAGTGTGTGGAAGTTGCATTCTGCCCTGTATTGTCCCCAGGGTGCACAAAGCAGTGATCACCCAGCCCAGGAGCCATGCCAAGGCACCAGCTCAAACAGCATGGATCTACTTGTAGAAATAGGGCATAAGTGGCTACATCCAGCAGACAATTTCTCCAGAGGCTCATTACCAAAAATCAGGCAGGTTGAGACTAATGTTTTGCTGGCAGATCTCACCAAATACCTACAGTCAAGGCTTTTCCTCCTGCATGCCCTTTCCCTCCCCGCTGCCCAGGGAGGTGGTGGAGTCCCCGTGCCTGGAAGTGTTTAAAAAGAGACTGGATGTGGCACTTGGTGCCATGATTGAGTTGATTAGATGGTGTTGGGTGATAGGTTGGACTCAAAGGTCTTTTCCAACTTGAGTGATTCTTCTGGGATTCTGTGCACTTAGCTCCCAGATCACATGGGAAGTTGATTGAACAGGCTCCTTCATCCCAAAACTGCTCTGTCCTTGCAGGCTGCTTGTAAGGGTGATGTCACAACCAGCCTGCCACCTGTCACCCACTCAGGGGTGCCACCCACACTGTGCCACCCCCGTGAGCCAACGCTGGTGCAGCCTAAATTTTTTCCAGACATGGACGTGACCTGGTAGAGAAGCAATGGAGATGATGTTGGTGCCACCTTGTGCACGCCCCAGCAGCACTCAGGTCTGACGGCCCTTCAGAAATCCTTTCTGCCCTTCAGAAATCCTTTCTGCCCTTCACTTCGAGTACTTTGCTTTTAAAAACAGCACAACCACCACTCCAGCAGAGCAGGCAGCCCCTGCCAGGCAGCGTTGGAGCTGCCACACGCTGCCAGGGCCCCAAGCTGCCCCAGCCCCTCAGAGGGAAACACTACCCCATGGCCACAGCCAGCAAGTGGAGAGAAAGCCTGGGAGAGCCTCATTGCTCAGGCAGAGGTGGCCAGAGCCAGCTGGCATGGAGATGGGTTCATGGCACATGCTATGCTGGCATCCAGGGGAGTCTAGAAGACATCTCAAGGTCTTTGCTTCCACCAGCAGCTGCCAGTAATTCCCAAGAGGCCTGGGCCCCCTCCCCGCTCAAGCTCTCTGCCAACCCCTGGCACTCCCCATGCCTGGCTGATTGC
The DNA here is from genome assembly GCA_013399055.1 of Ramphastos sulfuratus. Lineage (NCBI taxonomy): Eukaryota > Metazoa > Chordata > Aves > Piciformes > Ramphastidae > Ramphastos > Ramphastos sulfuratus. The sequence continues at coordinate 25,581 of WBNM01025090.1, forward strand.
AACTGCTCCCAGGTGGCTCCTGAGCAGAAGAGCCCAAATTAGCCACGTCAAAAGCCAGCCAAAGACATGGGTGACAGCTTGGCTCTGGGAATGCCTCAACCACCACCCCAACAGCAGCTTTGGAGCCTGCTGGGAGCCCAAGGCAGGAGGGGAGCCTCAGCCAGGTCCCCAGAGCTTGAAGGGCCAGGGGGACCCCACAGCCCACTTGGGGAACTCTCTGCCGCGGGCACATTAAGCAGCTTAGAGGGCTCATAAAGGGATTAGCGCTCGATACGGGAGCAGGCAGCGCCCACAGCTCCACCACCTGGGAGGAAATTTGTCTGAGAGCCAGGCAGAGAATTCCCCAGAGCCAGGGACACGCTGTTGGCACCACCGCGGAGGCCACGGTGTTGGCACAGCCATGGGCACAGCTCTGGCACTCACTCGCCAACCCTGCTTCCCACTGAGCCCATCCTGCTCACCCACCCTGTTCTGCCACCTCCCACACAGCCCCGAGTGAAACCCACCCCTAAGATGGTGCAAAACGCCAGGCATCACCTCCTGTCCCTTGGGTAAGGGGAAGGCAAAGCCTCTGTGCCAGCTTCTGTGCTGCCCCAGTGAGCACCCAGCCTCGTGCTGGCAAGGGGCACCCACTGCCACCCCTCGCATTGAGAGGGCAGAAGCAGCTGGGATTTTCATCTTCCATCTGGCACCTAGCCCCAGCTCCTGGCAGAGACCCCCAGCTCGAGCCCCCAGCAACTGGCTCCTTCCCCCTTGCCAGGGAGCAAAGGAGGCTTGTGTGGAGGGGAGGGGAAACCTCTCTGCCCCTGCAAGCCAGGCTGGGACCCTGCTCAGCTTGGATAAGCCACCACAGCAGCTGGCATCTCAGTGTGGCCAAGCCCTGCTGTGATGGGGGTGCCTCCAGCACCAAACCCGCACACAGACCCACACCCTCGCTGTGCTGGGTGGGGAACAGGCAGCAGGGCTGAGCTGGGATGGAGACAATGGTGATGGTCATGATGAATTCAGCACAGGAGGACTGCCAGCAGCCAGAGCAGCTCTTCCCTTCCCCAGACAGTGTGCATGGAAATGATGCTGTCAGCTGTCACCAGAAGCTCCACTGGCGCCTCCATTCCTTGGCCACTCACTAATCCTGCCCAGAGAGGGTCTAACACAGTAGCATCCAGCCCAGGGTGGGGGCCAGCAGGGTGGACCACAGCCCAATCCATCCTGAGTCTCTGCACACCCTGGAGGGACAAAGGGTATAGAGGAGGAGGAGAAGGATGTGTGGCTGAGTGGAGGCTGGCTAGGGAGAGGAGGAGGAAGATGTGTGGCTGAGTGGATGCTGGCTAGGGAGAGGAGGAGGAAGATGTGTGGCTGAGTGGATGCTGGCTAGGGAGCAAGGAAGAAAGGGTGGGTAAGGGTAGATGAAGCAGCAGAGAGAGTGAGTGGATGGATGGAGAGACACAGAGGAGAAACAGCTGGACAGGAAGGGAACAGCAGTGGGAAGAGGGAAAAGAGGCAATGGATGGGAGGATGCACAGCAGAGAGGCTCAGGAAAAGGCAGGCAGGCAGGCCAAGCAAAATAGCTCAGGAGACTCCAGTCCCCACATCACTGTACCCAGTCCTCACCCTGGTTTCTCAGAACTCCTGGAGGGAAGGTGGCTCTCGTGCCCCCATCTCCAGCTGGGTTTGGGGGGACAGAAGGGTTAAGCCCTGGTCAGTGGCTCTGCTCTGCATCCTGCTGCAGTTAACGGGATTTGCAGCGCCTGACCTGCATTCCCGGGTTTATTAGGCTGCCGCAGAGGGGACCATATGGTCCTTCCACGCTCTCAGCTCAGCACTGCAAGCAAAAAAAGCAGACCTCTGTGCCTGGCCAAGCTCCAACTGTCCCGGGGGCTGCCTGGACCATCCCAGGCTGAGAAGCTACCCCAGCACCACAGGAGGATGGGACAAAAGTCCGTGTGTCCCCTCCTCCCCACCTCACAGCAGCCTGTGGGAAGCCACAGTGACCTGCCACCCATGGTGGGGGAGAGCAGGGGAAGAGATGGAAACACACAACTGCCAGAGACCCCCTCACTGAGCCCCCACATCTGCCTGGCCAGATGTGCCCTGTGCCAGCCACAGCCATGTGGCCAGATGGGCTGAGCTCTCTCCCTGCTGAGAGGGCACACAGGGACAGCCTCCAGTCCTGCCTTAACATCAGGAAGAGACCACACCAGATCAAGAGGTCTGGCTGCTTCTGGGGGTCTGCAGCACCAAAAGTCCCCCCATTCTCCCCAGATCCAGTCACACATCATGGTGTCAAGGTGATGACCCTACCCCTGAACTGGGGAGATAAGGGCAGGACATGCCCTTGCCTCAGTTTCCCCACATGGGTCACATTGCCATGGCCTCCACCACAGGGTCTTAGTCCCCACCAGCCACACTCCCACTGGGCAATGCTGAGGTCAGAGGGACACAAGGGAAAAGAGGCCAGCAGGGGACATCAGCTCCTTCCTCTTCCCTTCTTGCCCTGAATCCCCAGCAACCACAGCACAGAGGGAACTTGGCACAGCCCTTGCACCTGCTGCAGCCTCACCCCTGTCCCCAGCCACTATCCCAAGCCTTCTCCTCCTCCAACACAGACAGCCAGCACTGAGCTCCAGCTCATCCCCAGCCCCAGCTGCCTGCCATAGGGATCGCTTTAGCCACACTGCAGGGGGGATCCTTATCCCAGCTTATCCCGTGGGATGCAGCAGGGGCTCCCAGCACATATATCCCCACTTAACAGGGGAAGAGCAGGGAAAAGCACTAGAGAAAAGGGAGGGGATATTTGAGGTCATGTCAGGAGGGTTAAAACCTCTTGCTGTTAAGAGGCAGCACTGGAGGAGGCTTGGTGCATCAACTGACCAAGCCCAACTCCGGGGGAGAGGCCAGAATCCTGGTGATGGGAGACAGGAGCCCCAGCTCCTGTGGCTCCTGCCAGGCCACCACCTGCCAGGCCACCACCTGCCAGGTGCCATGGCCGAAGCCAGCCCATCACAGGTGAGCTTCTGTGGTGGTCCCATCTAGGAGCAATTCAGCAAAGTTATCCATGAAGCAATGACTCAAACAGACATGGTGATAAAATCCTCTCTAAGTCCACGAGGAGGGATGGCAGGGGTGTGGCAGAGAGCTATGTGATGGTGCCCAGCAGAGAGCTTCACACTGGCCTTCAAGTGCAGCTCAGGACTCCTTTGGAAGGGACTCAGTGGTCACCAGGATTCCTGGCTATGGGATGAAAAGGTCAGCTGCATTTCATGAGTGGTCCAAGACCCTGAACACAGGTCCTGGGACCCTGCAAACCACAGAGGCACAGCTATCACATCTCCACAAACATAAGCAGGGGCTGCTGCTGCTGCTGCTTGCAGTCACAGGGTTGCCAGCAATGTCCACCCTGCTGCCATTCTGCCCAGATCCAGTACCAAGGCAGCATGACAAGGTGATGACCCTACCCCTGAATTGGGGAGATGAGGGCAGGACATGCCACTGCCTCCACGTGGTAAGCATTCAAATGAGACAACAGGATGACAGATCTGCTCAAAACACCAAGAGCCAGGAGACCACAGCAAAGCCCACACAGCCCCTGAGGAAGAAGCCCAGCCCAGATGTTCCCCACCAGGCCACCAGCAAGGATACCCCCACCACTGTTTCTTTTCAAGCCAGCTCACTCACCTGAGCATCCCTCTTGTCTGAGGCTTCAGGGACCCAAAATCTGGGTCCTCACAGCCATCAAGGCTAAGCACAGAGAGGAAAACACAGATGGCAACAGTGCCAGACACCAGCCATGTGCCACACGTGGAGCTTCCATATCTGGATGCCCCAACAGCTGGATGATCCAGCAAGATCCTGGCTCCCGGGGAAGGATCAGGCTCACACAATGTCTCCCCATCTCTCCTGGGAACAGACATTGCATCCCATCCCTCCCCACCCCACAGCTCTGGTCCCTGCCATGGTACACTCCCACCCAAGCAGGATTAGCACCTCCAAACACCTTAAAAAGCAACAGAATGGGGAAACAGAAGCTTCCACATCTCCACCCAAAACTCAATCAGCCCAAGCATGAGCCCACCCCCTCCACTCCACTCCATGCAGCTGGGGCAAAACCCACCCAGTAATGAAACACAGCAGCCAAAAGCAGAAAGTAGAAGTAGGACCCTCATGGAAACCTCCAAAACATTTCCCAGCAGCCAGAGCCAGGACAACTGGGTTTGGTGACATAAAATCCAACGAGCTCTCCTCTCCCTCCAATGCACCAAGAGCCTCCATCTCCACTCCTAGCTAACTGGGACTCAATTAAGTGAACAATGATTACAGATGCAGAATTACCTTCCCCCAGCAAGTGACAGTGAGATGGCTGCAGCCACAGGGGAAGGAGGGACACAGGGACACTCCCAGCCTCCAGCTCTCCCAACAACCACAATGCTGATGAGAAGACAGGGCTGGGAAGGACCAAGGACTGCAACATTCAGCCTAGGAGGTTAAACTGGTCCAGGCTTCCCAGGACCAGCCTGGAATAGGAGCTCTGTTGGTCAGAACAACTGAATGGAGCCTGGCTGTGAGCAGCAGTCCTGGCTGAGGAGTGGATTCCAATTTGTGTCTAACACAGGCTTGTGCTAACGCCTGGAGCATGCTGCTACATTCTCCTTTCTTCTAGGTCCTTGACACTTCTCCCACTCCAAAAGGTCCAGCCCAGCTTCATCAGCAGATGCAATAAAATAAGAGCTGCTAGTGGGCCATGGCCCCGGGCCAGCACACAGCCTGGATTTCGAGGCTGGCAGCAGTAAACAGAAGGGAACCATCTCAGTACCATGCTAGGCTGTGGTGCTGAGCTCTGCATTTCCCTCAGGAAATTGTTAAAAGGGAGAGGCTGGGGAAAAAAAGAAAAAAAAAAAAAAGAAGAAGAAAAATATAATAATAAAAAGCAGAGAACCTAGAGGAATAAATAAATATGGCCTAAATGGGATGTGCCGTGCAGAGGCACAGCCTGCCATAAATTCCCTGAGCAGGGAAGGCTTTTACACAGCAGCTACTTTAGAGCAATTTCCACAAATCACAGCAAGGGCCAGGCTGGGGACAGGAGGAGCCTTCGCAGAGGAAGAAGAAGAAAAACGAAGAAATTAATTAAAAGGGAGGCGAGGAGAGGATGAGGAAGTACCTGACCATGAATATCCACAGGGATATAACCCTTCCTGTTCAGAGGAAAGACAGGGAGGGAGAGGGGAACAGCCCCAGAATAATGGCAGCAGCCCCTGATATCCTCAGTGTGTGCTGTGGTAGGTTCTTAGCTGGGTTCCCACCCAAGGTGGAGTCCTCCCATGCCAGAAGCTGAAAGCAAGCCCCCCAGTAGTAGGTGAACAGAGATTCCCCAAAAAAACCCAAAAACCAGAAGTAGGAGGACAGGCCACAGGAGAGAACCCTGAAGGCTGGTCTGAGGAAGCAGGAATGGGGACAGCAGCTCCCAAAGAAGAAACTCCCAGCATCATGGTGCTGAGGCAAAGACAATGCAATGACATTCCCCCCTCCAAGCCACATCCTGCTCAGATGCCCCCTGTTCCCTCTCTCCATCTCCTCACACCACGACCAGGAGCATCCTCCCAGCACTCTCCAAATCTGAACATCAAAAGTATCCCCCAGGCTGTGTCTCCCACACTGCCACTGCCAGCCCAGGCTGTGCCAAGTGACACGTTACAGACTGATTAGATGCTGATTAATGTCCCCCCACAATGACATGTGTCAGGCCGTGTTCAGAGCTGGAGCAGGATTCCATTCCAGAGGCACCCAAGGAGCCAGACATAAACCCAGACCCCAACAACCAGGGCTGGAGTCCAGCATCAGCCCCAATCCATATCCCAGCAGCTCCAGACACAGGGCTGGGCACAGGCACCAGGCTGGGGACTTCAGCCCAGCACTTAGTCACAACCCCAACAAACAGGGCTGGAGTCCAGCATCAGCCCCAGCAGCTCCAGACACAGGGCTGGGCACAGGGACCAGGCTGGGGACTTCAGCCCAGCACTTAGTCACAACCCCAACAACCAGGGCTCGAGTCCAGCATCAGCCCCAGCAGCTCCAGACACAGGGCTGGGCACAGGCACCAGGCTGGGGACTTCACCACTTTGCCACCCAGCAAGGCAGGCACAGCAGCAAGCCCACACAGCTCGGATCCACCCCCGTCTGCCGGTACCGGGAAGGAGCACCACCCAGCAGCCGCACCGAGGCGGCAGCGGCAGGCACTGAGCACTCAATCAGATTTATTTCCAGAGGGAAAACACAGCTTATCCTTAAAGAAAAATGCATTTAATATTAATTAATTCCCAGCTTTTGCCAGGCCCAGGGAAGACCCCAGCCCAGTCAAGCTCGTTTAATCCGGGCAAAACCTGCCCAGTTAACTCATGCAGGGGTCGGGAGGTGACAGCAACTGCAAGGAGAGGAGGAAGCCACCCACAGCATCTCCTTGGGCTTCTAGCAGGGCTACTGAAAAATCAAGGATGGCAAATATTGTCCCATTGATGGGAAAATGCTCGGCAGCAGGAGACAGCAGCTTCATCAGAAGGCTGTAAGTCGCCTTGATTAGAGCATCCTCCTGGGAGGCCAGCCCGGCACCCAGCCAGCAGTGAGCGATCTGTGCCCAGCGGGGAGCAGCAACAGCTCAGGTAACAGCTTAGAAAAGTGACCACTCCCCAGGACTGCCACATCCCGAGGCGCAGCCTCTGCATCCCGACCTCAGGGGCATTTGGAGGGGGACAAAGATGAGCTTCTAGCTACTCTTCCCTAGGTGAGGAGCATCAGGACCTGCCTGACTTCACATCGCTGAACCACTCCTCTGTGTGACATCGCACGCGGACAAGCTTCCCGGGCAGGACGCTGTCCCCAGAGGCACTGATGGGGTCCCCAATCCTGTCACAGCGTGTCCCACCCCAGGGGGAGTGCTCGTTAGCAGAGCCTTGCATTTAATAATAAAAGACTGATTAGATTAGCAAGAGTGACCTTTTCCAGATGAACAAGACGCTCCTAGGACGGCAGTGACAGGCACTGCGCAGGAGGGGACGGCACCAGCAGCTCCCTGATCCCTCTGCACGCCCATCGTGGGCTACTTTGGCCAGGTAGATGCTAATATAAACCAGGTTATGCCATGTAAGCACCCTTCCCTCACCCATCATCTCCATGTCCTGCCACCCACCTCCCTACTACAGCTTGGGCAGCTCTGGGAGGCAACGGAGCTGGAACACGCTGGTGCAACATCAGGGATGCTCTGCAGGGATTTGGCTGAGTTGGTTTTCCTTTCCTCCTCTTTTTTAGGGTGCAGAGAGGCTGGGCAAGGAGGGACCTCAGCAGCCAGTCATTGTGGGGTGAATTAAGGAGTAGTACATTAAAAAAAAAAAAAAANNNNAAAAAAAAAAAAAAAAAGGCAACACCAAAATAGTTCAGGTTTCTGACAAGTCACTGAGCAATGCTCAGCCTGGGGGCTGCGGCTGCCTGATGCCCCTGGCAATGCAGCAGGGCTGGGCTCAGGGTGTGGCATCGTGCACAGACAGAAAAGTGCCATCCCAAAAGGATGGTCCTGGCCAAAGGTACCAAGTCATCCAATGCCTCTCAAAATCCCCAGGGCCAGACCCTGCCAAAAATCATCTCTCAGAGGATTTCCAGCCCACCACTGAGAGCATCCTCCCAGTCCTCTTCTCTGTCCCACAACGAGAGGACAAAAGAGGGAAGGGGAAAAGGCAATTTCCCGGTGGGGTGTTCGACTTTGCACCCTCCACATCCCTAGCACAAACACCCTGCTGGGATTTAAGGTATTGGGGTCGTAAGGAAGATGGAGTGAGCCCTGGGGTCACACAAGGACATCCTGGAGGCAAAGCCCTGTGACCCCCTTTTCTGCAGCACCAAAGGTAAAAACTTGTGCCAGATTTAACCCGGCTCAGGCCAGCTCCTGCCCTCCCAGGGCAAGGTAAGATTCTGTTGCCCCTTCTCTGCTCCTGCCTGGAGCTAAGGACGCTCGGAGGCTCAGATCCCAGCAGCATGGCCAGGATGGGGGGTGGTTAAATGAGCAAAGCCCGGGTGTAATTCCCGGTTCGGTCGTTAAGTCAACAAACGCCGGGCGCACGTTCCCGGCTCGCAGCAGGTTACTGCGCATCTCCACCTGCTGGTCTGAAAATCTCCCAGCCAGGAGATGCTCTGAGCTGAAACAGGGATGCAGGGTGGGCTGTATACCCCCACTCTGCCAGGCCTGGGTTGTGCTAGCTGAAGCCCCCACACGCACACACTAAGCATGGAGCCATGGGACACAGCAGCATCTTTCAGCCCCAGTCCCATGCCTGGTTCATGCCCATGGAAGGAACAAACTATGTGAGGTATGAGAGTGGTACAGCCCCACTCCCACCAACAGCAGGATGGAGGTGCTGAGGCTGTAGGATCCAACACAGGACCCCAAGCCTGCCTTGCATGCCAGGACAGAACCTGAATAGCTCCAGCATCCCTGGACCACTACCTCTGGGCAAGAACTGCCTCTGGGAGAGGGAAACTGAGGCACGGTGTGGGGACAAGGGTCAGTGGGCAGAGAGAAGATACAGGAGTCCAGCATTGGTTATTGTGCAAACTGGTGGTTAAATCCTCTCCCCACTGCCACATCCAGCAGGTCCCTCTCAGCTTCCCAGCCCAACCATGCCAGGCACATGCCAGACACATGCCAAACACACACCACTGGCACCCTTCACCATGCTATGGCCCCAGGGTCCATCCATCCCTCCTGCAAGCCCTGGGGACACCCTAGGGCCATCCCACCCTTTCTGGAAGCAGCTGATGCAGGGCTGGCAGCCAAGAGGCTCCCAGGGCTCCCGGAGCCAGCAGGGGAGCGCAGCAGGGTCGAGACTGGCACCGAGGATCACTCTCAAATAATTAAAAAAAATAAATAAAAGGAAAAGAGAATAAAATACCCCCAGGCAGGAAAGCAGGGTGCTGCTCACTGCCAGCTGACCCCTTTTGCCACCCGAGTGGTTTGTAGGGAAGGCTGAAAGAATCAGAGGCTCTCAGACTCCTTTTCCGGCTCTCTCCAAGAGGTTTATTTGTCCAGGAGAGGCCAAAGCGGCAGCGAGGGCAGCTGCACAGCCTGAAAGGAGCCTAAAAACTCCTGGCAGAGGCTACTCTCTCTGCCGGCACTGGAACCCTCTTGCAGCAGCCACAGCACCCCACTTCGCACTGGCACTGCCACCACGGGGACCCCCTCCCACCTATCACCCCCTCCCCCCAGCCCAGAATCTAGATCCTGCCCCAGTGCAAACCAGAGGCCTGACCCATGGGGCTGCTGATGCCCCCGAGCAACAAGGGGGCTGAAAAAACGCCCAGATGAGGGCAAGGAGGAAGGGGCTGTACACAGCTACTGCACCAGCAGCAATTCCTGGTGGATCACTGGCACAGGGATATTTCCCAGCCTCTGCCAGCCAAGCCGCCGGTGCACACCCAGACGTCTGAATCTCACCCAGGCAAGCTGAGGAGCAGGAGGAGATGGCTCTACCCTACCAGCTGCCAGACCCCTGCCTGCAAACCCGCTGACCCGCTGGTCCCAGAGAGGAGCTGCGCCTGCCAAGCCCTGCCTGGGCCGTACCCCAGGAAAAAGCCAGTCCTGGGTTGCAGGGGGAACAGTGTCTGCCACCCCAAAGCATGCTACGTTAGGTTGTTGGCACTCAACAGTCTGGAGCACGTCTGCTCTGGCTCCTCCGATGGAATCAGAGGTTTTTAAGGGTGGAAAACCCCTGTCAGATTCCCACGGTGCTCCCCGCATTCCTCCTCCTCACTTCACTCCTCGGGGGAGCTGCAAATGCCCAGGAAAGCCTTGTCCGAGCTCCAGAAGCACCTTGACCAGGGACTGCCAGTGCCAAATGGAGCTGGGCAAAGATCAGAGACGACTCCAAGTTCTGGTGGGGGCCATTTGAGCTGGACGACACAGCTCTCAGCCCCTTGGGACACTACGAGGCTGCGAGCAGAGCAGGGCTGGAGGAGGTGGTCCGAGTGCCCACCCCCCCCTACGCCCCCACCTGCAGGCAGCCCCCTGCTGCCTGCTCGGCTGCCAGGGAAAGCTGCCTTAACCGGAGCGTCTGGGGGGGGCTTGCTTTACACGAAACCACTCGGAAAAACATCCAGGGCAAACAGCTCCGCGGCCCCCCACGATGCATGACAGCTCTTCGGCCTCGCTGGCCTAAAAAAGCCCCCAGCAGCAGGTGCCAGTGTCCCCAGGGCTGTCACCGGGCATCGCACGGCAGCGATCTGGATGCGAGTCGGTGCAGGGCAGCGCGGGGACCCCCCCGCCCAGGCCTCAGCAGGGGCATCGCCGCCACCCCCCAAACCCACGGTGGAGGGGATTCAGAAAAGCAGCAGAGGGACGAGAGGTTGCACCCCCCACAACCCCAAAAATGATGCCACCTCGGCAGTGCTTTGCCCTGGAACTCAGCACAGGCTGGGAAAGTGCCCGGACGCAGGTCTGGGGGATAAGAGAGGGGATAATAGCGGATAAAGCCCCTGATCCTGAAGCAGCTCTGCAGCACGGAGACAAGGGCCGGGGGAGCTGGGGGGGGGAGAACCGAATGGCCCCCTCGCCTCATATGCCCCCCTGCCACCTCGCTGGCTGCCCGGAGACAAGCCCGCCGCAGGCGCTCGCAGCACAAGCTGNGAAATCCCTTAAATCCAACCACGTGCGAGCCGGGAGCCGCAGCCAACGAAGGAATTTGGGAATGGGGGGGGC
>WBNM01025093.1:0-18666 GCA_013399055.1 Ramphastos sulfuratus
ACAGCTCTTACCATTGACACTGACTAATGACAAAATGTTATCCTGATGGTCAACAAGGCGTTTTACTTCCTGGACATTCCAGCCTTCAGACTCGTCTTCAGAAGCAATCAACCTGAAAATTACTTCAAAAATAGAGAAATTGTCCAAACAAACTGCATTATTCAAAATAAAATGTAGTTATGCTTAAATAAACCCCATCATTTTCCAAGAGACAGAGTAAAACATATCATAAGCAAGACAGTAAAGATGTGCAAAGTCACTTCTGACCACTCACAGCACTACTACACCAAAAACAAAAAAAAAAGGGGGGGGGCGGGGAGTAAGTTATTTCAACGTTATTACTAAGGCCTCTCACTACAGCAACTATAGAATAAAACATTTTAGCCTAGTAACTGAAATTTGAAGGATCAGTCAACAACAGAAGGTGCAGAAAGTGTAACTGAAAAGTATCAGACATCTTTATGGATAAGTGAACTAAAACTCAACTGTCTGAAAACTTTTACTACAAGATTGCATCCTTTTGAATAACAATCAAGATCAGGATGAAGACTTCATTTTAAGATATAAAAGAAATTTCAGTATTTGTTAAATGCGCTACAAAAGACGTTTAGATGGATGTTTACATTATATATCAATGTCTAAACAAAAGACAGATGATTTCCATCTGCTCTTTATTCTTTGAGCAGAGTATTAGGTTACTATTTTTCAGCTGTTTCAGGTCTGTTGTCTTACTGATTCAGTGCTGTTTCTCCTCTGGACTTTTTCCAAATTTTGAAATGTTATAAAATACTTATTTAAAAGACTCTCTACTCCCAAGCAGCCTATGATTTACTGTTTCTTAGAAAACCCTATCTCCAAGTGAAGCAACGGAAACCATCACGTCTCGTTACAGTTTTGGACACTGTAACAACACCAGCAATACCCTCTACTCCTGATTTTGGGATAAGTAAACTCTAGAGAAGTCTAGCTTCTGATAGCTGAGATAATGTCTTCCAGACCTTCTCTGGAAGGACAGATGTAGATCACCACAATTTGACCTGGACGGGTGGCAATCATGATAACAGAGAACATTAAAGAGATTACTACTGTCTGCTTCTTTGTCAAGTAAGGGAAAAAAGAAGGTTGCTAATCACATCCTAATACCATTTACTCTTCCTGTACAATTCTAGTGACATGCTTTTCACACGTATCTCTGGTGAGAAGCTACTATAAAGGAATAAAAACATTTAACAGAAATGCAACATACTCACTTAGCTCTTTGCCAACAGCTGTCGCAACACAATTTTTAGGCAACTCAACCAAAGCACTGATACCTTTCAAAAAATACAGGAGATAAGGTAGAGAAAGTTATTCATCGACCACAAGAAAACACAGCAAGCTGTTAATTACTGATAAATCACAGAATCACAGATTTAAAGAATTGCCTGGGTTGGAAGGGATCTCCAAAAGTCGCCCAGTCCAACCCCTCTGCAGTCAGCAGAGACATCCTCTACCGGATCAGGCTGTCCAGAGCCCCACCAAGCCTCACTTTGAATATCTCCAAGAATGGGGATACAACCACCTCCCTGGGCAACCTGTTCCAGTGTTCCACCACTTTCACCATAGAGAACTTGTTCCTAACAGCCAATCTACATATGCTCTTCTCTAGTTTGAAGCCATTGCCCCTTGTCCTATCACCATAGTCTTTTGTAAACAGTCTCTCTCCATCCTTCTTGCAGGCCTCCTTTGGGTACTAGAAGGTTGTTATTAGGTCTTCCCAGAGCCTTCTCTTCTCCAGCTGAACAATCTGAGCTCCCTCAGCCTGTCTTCATAGCAAAAGTGTTCCAACTCATCGTTTTTGTGGCCCTTCTCTGGACTCAATCCATCAGGTTCACATCCTTCCTGTACTGAGAGCNACTTTATAATCTTCCCCCCGCTTATAAGTTATTATCAAAATAAAAGTGTATTGCCTGAAATGGAAGTTAAATGGTATTGGAAGAGAACAGATAACCACAGATGGAGATTGAGTCAGGCCTTTTGGTCCTGAATCCAGCAGAATTTTGAATATCAAACTTGAGGTGAAGCTGTGAATCATTATCTTTTTATTTTAAATACAGTTAAGATCTTTATGTCCTAATGTTGGGACCATATTAAGTGCACATGGTACTGACTGAGACTCAAAGAGCAGCACCATAGTTATTAGATACCACCACAATATGCATGACACCGAAATACTGTGCCAGAGTCAGACAAAAAAGAATAGGTGACAAAACACAACACTGTGCTGGTTTGAGGCTGATTGGTATATTTTAATGAGACAAATTAGATTATTGGTTATAAAGAAAAAATAATGATGAAGTCTATATCATTCATTGGTTTGCTGAGAGGGATAAAAAGCCAAAATGTAAACAATTTGTCCCACTCCGGTCTGCAACGCTGCTTCTATTCACTTTAACATATGCTTTGCTGGTTGTTTTTATTTGTCCCGCCTGAGAAAGAAGAGGGAGAAAGGGAGGGTAGCTCTGAGCCCCTTGTGGGTAGTTTTGTTTGTCCGGGAGGGAGTTTGGATTTCTGTATTATTTCTACTTTGTATATAACTGTAAATACTTGTAAATATATTGTGTATATACGCTTGTAAATTTTGCTTTGCTGTAAATACAGCTTCATCTTACTTCCAAGCCATCAAAGATAGTCTGGTAAATTTCAGTGTGGGGGGAGTCCTAATCCACCACAAACATCTATTTTGCTGTTACGGTGCCTTCATCCTGCGCAGACTTCACTCAGTCTGTTTCCACACTGTTAAACGAAAATTCCCCAAGGAATAAGCAATATTTTTCACCATGAAGCAAGCAAGAAATTAGGAGGGAATAGAGTGACTGTGCTGCACATTCCATTGACTGATTGTATAAATTTTCAAAAGCATCTCACACTAAGCACTACAGCATCACTTCCAACTGGTATTTGGTGTATTGAACCCAAAGAAGTACTAATATCCTTGACAATTCAGAAGGTCCTGCATAACACTACTCAATTCTATGACAAAAATAAGGAAAATTACTGCTTCAAACTTTGAATCCGAATCACAGTTTCATTGGTGTCTTTGTCCTGTATGGCAGTAATATGAAGGAATTTTCTTTGCGTGGACAAATAATATATAAGCTTATTAATAGAAAGGCATGATTGCCATTGAGATCTGATTAAATTTACTGTATTTGTAGCAAAATCTGCATTTTATATGTTAAAATAACTGATTAGAATAAAAAGAAATCTTTATTGCTCTACCACTACAAAGCTTTACTTAGGAATAATAGAACTCCTGCTCAGTCACAGAAAACACCAGCCAAACAATCTGCTTCACATTACAGCAAATACAAGATGAGACCTCACATGCTGATTTATAAGTCCAAACTAGTGCAGAGTTACTGAGATTTGACATATTCTAAAATTCACACACCAAAGGAGATTAAAAGCAGTAAAAGCAGTTTTAACTCTGAAACAATTAAGTCTGACATTTAAAAAAACAGAATGGTTCTTATACATAATGTTATCATTAGAATTAACGAGAGTTTGCCAAGTTGGTTTTGCATCATTATACAGATCCATTTCACTTGCACTTTAACAGCTCTAATGAGTCATTTACATTTTTACCTGCATCAGTAAGATGACTGGTCTTACACAAGAGATCTAATTTTCGGTTCCAAACACATAGATCACTCCCTCCAGACAACCATACATCCAGTCTTTGAAGAACTGTCAAACACTACAGAAGAAAAATAAGATATATGTCCCCTCCAAAGGTTCTACAGGGAATTTCTCCATGAAATTATTATAAGCTTTAGCTAGGTAAAGCTGTGATTACTATGAGATACAGCACTAAGGTACCCTTTGCCTAAGAAATACAGATTAAATTAACTGCTACACATTTTTTCCATAAACAATGCAAAAACTGACTTCACATTGATTCTTTCCTATTATCATTCAAGAACTAGTTCGACTGTAGGTTGCCTTTTCCGACAAAGTAACAAAAACATAAAATTATCTTTGTTCTACAGCCTTTCAATAAGAACATTAAGGTATTAGAAGTTCTGAAAATTAAGAATTGTGCCCACTTTTCAACCACTCTTTATGTACCCATTCTTACGTTAAACACTGCTGTTCATTTTAACCTGCCCACATGGACCATAAGCCATAATAGATTCTTGGATACAACAAGAGAACAGGCAGATCTAAAGTTTCCTGAGCTTACCTTTACAGTAGAATGGAAACATGACACTTTCTGAACCTGTCTACCAGTACTGCAGTCCCAAACCTAACTTTATTCATTAAGGAAATTGAAAGGGGTTTTTGTGCATTATAAATACAACTGCTATGTTTGCAACTAAATGACACATTAGGAAACTGGCACGCAGAGACTCAGTCTGGCCAACCTTGACTGTCTTCACAACATTTGGCCAAGGTAACATATTAGTAAAAGCACACTCTGAATTATTTCTTGTAGGAAGGACTGCATCTGCTTGCGAGTGGTAGCCGGTAAAAGCCTAGTGCAATCCAATTATACCTGCTGGGTATTACTAGCCAATAAATGTAAACAACCTGCAGCCTATCTCTTGATCAAGAAAAAAGGGCCAGGGAAATGTAAAGCCACTCCACATGTAAGGATACAATAACTGTTCTGTCAGCTGATGCTGTTAAAATTAAATGGTTTTTTCCTTCAGAAGCATCTGATGAAGAAAATGGTGCTATAGCTGTAATTTTGTGTGTGTGCCCATGAAGTTCAAGAAGTTTTTCTCCACTCTGAAAAACAAAAATATTGAAAACTAAGGGTGAAATTTGAAAAATGTCTATCATATATATGACATAGGCTCCAAATGACTCTTCGAAGCAAGGATTTCTACGTCTAAAATCTCCCTTTCTAAACTAATTTATGTATTTACTTCTTACTTCTTCAGTACTTTTCAAGATTTTACTCAGAATTAAATAACATATTAAGTGTAAAAGCATAGTGCATAATAAAACTCAATTCAAAAGTTAAAAAATCTCTGCAAGTCCTTAAGAACTAAAGTCTGTATTAATTTAATTTTAATACAAGTGTTGGTCATTCACCCTTTTTAATAGATAGTACATTAAGTCAGATTTGTCAGCAAACCTTAAAAAGAGTAATTTAAAAAAAAAAATACAGATTTTAAATTTTAAATATTGTCAATACTATGACAAACAGCACCTTGCAGTTTTATTTAGTATGTACATTATCTATAGCTTCAAGCTGCTGTTACTTCCACTCTTTGCAATTAGATGGCAAAATCCTACATGCAAATGTCCAGAAGACATTTTAAGCACGTAACTAAACTACAAGGTAGTTAAACTTCTCTACACTTGTGGGTTAAGTTTTTTAATTAAAACTACAGAAGACCTGCTTTAACAAAAGCATAACAAAAATACTATAGAAGTAGAAAATGGAACTCTGTTCCTAAGCTGGACATCTAAATGTTTTATATACAGATTTTACAGAATCTGCTCAGAACACTGAGTATATATGCTGACATACACAGACTTCAATACTCAGAAACAATTTCCTTTTCCAAATTATAGAACTTTAAAAAAACTTCAACAACAAAGCACTAACTGAAACTGCTCAGAAGAGAGGAAAAGTTTCAAGTTCCTCATTCTGTAGATTAAAATTACACCATTATAAATGTCACACAATTTTTTTTTAAGGTTTCTGAAAGTATTTAGAGTCTGATTTCTTTCTTGTATAATTTCAATATGATAGTTTAGACAGCACGGTATGCCTTCCTTTAAGACTTTCTGCTGAACAATTTTGCTTACTAGCCCTCCTTGACACAGGGCTAATGCTCCTCTCTTCTCTATCATTTTATTAGTGATAAAGAGACACAGCAAACATTTAAAATATTTTAAAAGGAGTTAAAGGCAGAGCTTCATACATATTTCTGCTTTTCATATAATGATTTAAATCTCAAACCTCTCTAAAATCACTACATCTTCCCAAAACATTCTAACTCTTAAATGAACCTAAGAGGACAAGAGGTTTTATCTCCTCCTCCATTTTCAAACAGCAGCACTGCAGTGATTATTTTGCCTTTTTTGCTACTAGACATTTCTAACTTCTCACCACAACTTCCACCCTCTCCAGACAACAGAGGCCAATCGCTCTCCCTTTTCCAAAAAAAAAATCTAACCTGAGCATTCCACAGAAATACGATTCCATCATCTCCTGCAGATGCAAATCTAAAATTAAAAGTGAAAACTTCAGTATAGCACAATCTAACAGAAAAGCAATTAACAGTTATGTAAGATATATGTTCTTTAAAGGCGGAGTCTGATATATTTGTAAATCCCCATTATAATTTATAAACTGAGGTCAGTATATTTTAGATAGGTGTTTATCAACTTATAAGAACAAGGCTTAAGATTCCAATACATACTACTATAAATAGAATCCCACATTATAGAACCATTTTTCCTTGTTTAAAAATGTGAAATCTTACACACATAGCACAAAACTCTAAAACCAAACACTATTATTCGAAGCCAACTGACTATAAGACATAGGACCAGTTAAAAATCACTCATCTGAGTTCAGACCCAGCATTACATCATGACACTTCAAACCATGGATTAAAAAATCCAGCTGAAAGGCCTAACACATGAGGGAAAAATAGGTTCACATTAACATGTTAATCTCACATTAAAATAGCCTGACCTTCTTTAATTCAATCTTTTCCCTAGGCTGGAATGAACATCTAACCATCTGCCTATATTTGGACTTTTATCTCCACCACAGTTACACTGTAACTGGGGTACGCAGCCCAGCTATCCCAGTACAGGTGTACTCTAAGCTAAGAAAACCTAGAATAGAGGTAAGGTACTCTACATTAACATTTAGAACACTAAGATTTGTACTACGTGCAAGACAGTCATAAAGAAAAAAAATTACATGGCTTCTGGATTTTTTTTACTGTTCCTAGCCATGAATAGTTTCATTAAATATTTACATTGTTTCTTCTTTTAGACTCCTTGCAATGTCAGTGTTTGTGAAACTAAGAGAGTAAGTTTTGCAGCATAAAGCCATAGTTTTCTTTTCCTTCCCATTTCTTCATATATCTTCCTGTTTTATTCAATCATAGTGAAAAAAAAAGCATACGTTTTATTCTATCATAGCAGGAAAAAAAAAAGTCTACTCCATACATTCTTCATATCCTTCATTATATTTAATCGATCCCCTTCTTTAAAAAGATTATAGCAAAAAACGATCGTCCATGCACAGCTGTGGTAACATCTTTGGCTGTGTTTTAGCTCTTCTATACCTTGTTTTTTCAGAACACAAAGACCTTAATATAGTAAGACTCTGACAATTCAGTAATAACCCCTTGAACTCTAGATCCTTTCTTGAGTACACTTGGAGTTATGTGACGCTTGAACAAAATTCTTTAAAGAAAACTGTTGTTTGAATGAATATATGACTGTAATTCATCAGCACAGAAGTTCAACAGTGGTGTTTTGTGTATTTCCCTTGTCATCTTCTAACCAGGATTTCTGTTTAAAGAAAGGTATATCATAGAGTCGGCTATCCTACAACTACACTCTGTTCACCAAGGTGGAGATTAATGGGTCACCCGATTCTTTTCCAGTCATGATCGCCATCATCTACAACATTGTTTCCTGAAGGAGCAAAGAATGGTCAAACAAGGAACAAAAAAAGCTATTCTTAAAGTATGGTATGAACTGTTTAGTTAAACATGTCAAGTGCCAGAGTATTACATGCAATTTTATTGTGGTCTATTTTCTGGAAGACTCTTGCTGAGGCTTAGCCTTCTTTAGTGATCTTCCAATCAATATGACCCTTTCTTCACATTGAAAAAGTACAAGAGAAAAGAAGAAGAAAAAAAAAAAACAAAAAAACAAGCTTTCTGTTACATTTATACAGGATTTATTTAGTATCTTCAAAAACCAATCTGAGAAAATTTTCCACTCACTGGTTTTAGCTGAGCCACTGAGAAAACAACAAAATCCTTCTGCAAAATTCTCAATAAGATGATATTATCTAAAGATTTGAAGCGTGAAACTTGGCTTACAATAGTTAACAAAAAGCACACAAAGGAATAGCTGCAAAAACTAAATAAAAACATTTCAGAAGCTGAGTAACAGCACTAATTTTACTGAAAAGAATCAAATGAAAAACATTATCAGCTGCTTAACAATCCAGAAACTACCATACTCTTGGTAAATAAATATGCAGAATTACTGTCCAGTGGAGTGACTCTACTAACCGCCTCAGATTCTCAGAATATTAGCCAGCTTATATAACTTGCTTCTTATTCATAAGCTACTTTATAACCTACCTTCAATGTGGCCATTCAGCTTCAGGTTTACACCAATTCTCTCATCAGTTTAGCTTCAGTAATTTACCTTCTACCATACCATGAAGCCCAAAATAGTAAAAGATTTTTTTGCATCATACAGTGCATAAAATCTAAACCACTCTTGTGTTTCTATAAAGATCAATTACATTTATTACATGTTTTGGGAAAATTCACTTTGAGAAAAGGTTATTAAAATAAATTTATCCTCAGAAGAGGTGGGGGAAAGATTGGGAAAAAAAAACCAAAACATAATATTCTTCCATTTTTATATGACTCTTCTGATTACTGTAATATAAAAAAACAAAGTTTATAGTAATGCTTTTCTGATATATCATAGAATGTTTTGGACTGGAAGGGACTTCAAAGATCATCTAGTTCCAATCACTGTGCCATTGGCAGGGATGTCTTCCACTAAATCCAGTTGCTCAGAGCACCATCCAACCTAACCTCAAACACTTCCAGGAAGGGGCATCCACAACTTCTCTGGGCAACCTCTTCCAGCATCTTGCCATCCTCACACTAATACTTTTCTTCCTAGTATCTAATATAAACCCACCTTCTTTCATTTTAAAATCATTAGCTTTCATTATACACTCCCTGACAGAGTCCCTCAACATCTTTACTAAGCCTGCTTTAAGTACTGGAAGACTGCTGTGAAAGTCTTCCTGGAGCCTTCTCCTTTATAGGTTTAACAATCCCAACTCCCTCAGCCTGGCCTCAGAGAGGGGAAGTGCTCCAGTCCCCTGATTATCTTCATTGTGTATTTATGACATTAAGAAGGAAAAGTGATGAACTAAAAATTCTTCACAGTAAAATTCATATAAATAAATATACAAAATTAATACAAAAGAAGATTCTGTTGGGTGTTACAATTTGGACAAGATCACCTGCCAGATCAATGTCTACAGGGAAAGAATTTTCCTTCACAAAGCATCTGCTGTACATTACAAGGATATAAACAAAACACTTACCCATGTTAAGCTTGTGTAGTTTTTTGATTAATGTATTATTCTCTTCTGTGCCTAATCCATAAAGGGCATATATTACTACAACTCCTTTCTGTGATTCTATGTGAGTCTGTGAAAGGCTCCATCTTACTTTTAAAGCAGATAAATGGAATATGGAAGTCTAATTTAGAAAAAGCTAGGATAGAAGCCAGGTCATAACATAAAACCATCATAATTCATTCTCTCAGTCACATTTCCACATTTTTCTGCTTCATATCCAGTTTTCAGGTAACTCCATCCTCAGAGTACACACTGAAGTTGGACCTAACTACAAGGAACTCAGAAAGGATAAAGTAATAGACAAATTATGAGGAAAAAGCTAAAAATTAGAATAGAGAAATAAAGGAAGCAGAGCAAGTTGAACAAGATCAAATTGGAGGAGGTATGTAATGCAGAGTTTGACTAAAATTCAACATATCTGAATATGAACAAACTGAAAATTTTAAAATCTGAGAACTTCAAAAACATGCTGCATTATTCAATGCTTATGTGAATCAAGCACTGCTTTCAGAGTGAAAAAAAAAAGAACAGAAAATTGGAAAGAAAGGAACATAACATTCAATAATGCTGAGAGAGACATGTTCAATTGCTATAGTGTACCTGCAGGCAGCGACTACACTTTTTTGTCTAACCAAACTGTCAAATAACAGCTCTCCTCAGTTCAAAAAATGAAACACATGCATTCACTCAGCACAGAAGCAGACATTACTATGTAAATAAAAGTACTCCTGAAATAAAGTGTGTGTATATATGTATAGAACAGAATTTTGAATCCAAGAACAGACTGAAAAAGAAGGGTTAAATTAGCTAAAGGTATTGCTTTCAAATAGATGAATTTGTACCAAGAAATATATATAAATAACGCTTATCACTATTTTCTCAAGGAAGTACTACTTACAAGAGAATCCAAAAGATGTAGTAACATACCAAGAAAAAAGACTGTTCATCCCTTGCCTCTGAACTCCAGACTTTTCATGTCCTCTCCCCAACCAAAAATAAAGAGGATTAAAAACAGTACTACATTTTCATAAATATGTATGAACTATTGCTAAGGATGCTGTGAAACAATCTGAAATGCAATTTCATACCTGCAATCATCTATCTGCACTAGAAATCGTACTATATCTTGATGACCTTTCAACACAAGGAGCTCCGTATAAGGATTCTGTATTTGTTCTTCACCAATTGTCTGTATCGACGACTTCTGAAATACATTAAAAAAATGAAGGAAATTTATTTTGTACTGACAATACTTTCTCCATCAAGTCTTTGTAATGTCTACAATCTACATACAGACTTGCATGAATGTACAGTTATATCTAAAGGTTCCAAAATATTTTTTTTCCTTAATGAAAATCATTATGAAAGATTATTTATTATTTCACCTAAGTAATATCTCTCTACAGCATGTATTTTAAATTAGGATATTTTCTGTTTAACAAAAACATTTTGTACTCCTTTAATCACCAATACATCAAGATGAAAATCCAGTGTAGTCATCAGCTGTCATGTGGAGTCAGCTTCATGACTCAGTTCACCATACATTTAGTTTTTCATTAATTACGTGTTTTACTGAGCAGCCTTTGAACTTCTCATATCTTTCATCTACCATTCAACTTTAAAATCCTATACAAAGGTAACATATTTAAGCTAAGTAATATATACTATTCTGTTAAATAATATATAAACCATGCATTATGACTATTCACAAAATACCAAAGCAAACCACTTCATAGAAAAACACAGAGAATGACTATTCATGTTATAGAACAGCACCTGCAACTATCCCCAACTAGACTATTAATTAAAAGAACTATCAATCACTTGGAGCAAGCTGATCCCCAGGCACAGTCAATAAAATACTGCACAGGACTGCAGTTTCAACACGGTATTTCTGCCTATCTCAATAACCAGCTTGTTTCAACAGGAGACAACTTTTTGTATTTTAGGTCTTCCACATTTTGGAACAACTTCCTACCAGACATCATCCTAAATAAATATAGATATATCCAAATAGCTCAGTAGTAACTCAGCAACAGCACACTCCTCTTAGATTCATTTTACCCAACAGTCAACATCACCTTAACTTTCAAGACTGCCTCTTCTTTGAGGACTTCAACAGAACCTACACTTTAAAACAGTAATTACTGAACACTGTATAACATGCAGCACAGATGACAGGTAATCCTAGATGAAAGACAAACATATTACCTTCAGAAGCTTCAACATCTTGCAGGAATAATGAATTACATTCTAATATTTCTATACTCGTATTATACTATACTTCAGAAGTTAAGAGTGACAAAGTTAATAAATAGGGAAAGAAATCTGTGTTTATTTTTAAAATTACAAGGTTGTCAAAATGCTAGTTGCCATGATTTTATCTTGGTTTTGTGCTATCTGATGCATTTCATAAAGCAACTGTTCCTCATTTTATGCAATTATGCAAAAATAGCAGTTCTCATCTAAAATAATGCAAGCAAGCATCTTCATGGTTATAAAGAAAAGTTGGACAAATATGGAAACTTGGAGTTCAGCTGTCAAAATGCCATCAAAATTTTCCTTAAAAAAAATTAATTCTAAAAATCCTAAGCAAATCACAGGCTCACTGGATGACATTAGCAACAGTATAGTCGGAAGACTTGCATTTTTATTTACTAACAGAAACATACATTCATTAAAAACAGTGACACCACTTTGAAAAAGGCAGTTTGTAACATTAACATCCCACTTCTATATTCTGTTGTTGCTTTATATTCAGTAAAGGACAGTGTTAGTTCTTTGAACAGTATGTCTCATCTTATTTTTGCTCAGTTCTAAGAGTAGCTATGAGTATTAAGGCACAGTGCTGAGGATGTACTATAGATAAGAACAAAATTAAGTTTTTCCCTCAGTACTGTCATAACAATCTATGTTCCCTTCATATCTTCATGTTTACTGGAGCGCTGGGCTACATGTGCATTCCTTCTCTGAAGAAATCCGATTTTGATATAAACTAGACAATGAGAACTCTTGTAACAACAGATTTTTAGAAGAGAACATTAGATGCTCATGCTAATTGAATCCACTCCCAACTTGCATGTTTTCATGCAGAACCTGTGAGCATCCCTACGATTATTAGTAAAAATGTCACAACATTCATCTCAGCTTCAGAATTCCCTATAATCTTCATGTGAAGCATGTAAAAGTGGGGTTTTCAAACACAATTCACCAAAAATACAGATTCAAGAGTATACAGACATACTTATAGAGCATGACAAACTGGCTTATATGGGCCATGATACTACTGTAGTTAGACTGCCTGAAGCCACAGCACATTGACAAAGACCGTAAGTCTTTGCACACACTGCTATGGCTTCCTCATCTATTTCAGAAGAGTAGAAAGAGAGTCAATGGTTATGAAGATGATCATCAAATGAAACACTGATACACATTCAGGAATCATTTTTTTCCACCAAGAAGCAAAATGATCATTCAGCAAACCAGTGGTAGCAATGGGAACAGAAGTCCTGTGGATCAGGTTTAACTAAGCTACAAACAGCAGGATGGAAGAACTGGACCACACCTTGACTTCTGCTCATGTTTTATTAAACCACACTATAACTAAACTATATGCAGAGTTTTAACTTTGGAGAGAGACACAAATCTTTAAAAGCTGTTGCATAATTCCCATCTTTCTTTTAAAAACAACTGCACACGCACTTTACTAAATATGACTGCAACGCAACCAACATTTTGATTGACAACAAAAGCCAGAGGCATTCCCAGACATTACCATTACAAATTAGCACAGACTCATATTTCCAAAGTGACTAGTGTCATTTAAAATCAACCATGACATCGTCACGACTTGCTCACGTACAGCAGGTGAAAAATAATTACTTCCTCATATTTGTCTAGATCACAGAAGCTCTAAGTGCAAGGAGCCCTTAACAGTCTTAATTAAGTCTTGCTAAGTCGAGACAAAGAAGTTCAGCTCAGTCCCAGGGACGAAGATCCCAGTAACCTTTTAAATCAACTTTTTTCCAAGTAAGGCAACAAGAAGGATGTCAATGTAGTGCACTAGAGCAGACATGTTTCCTTTAAGGATGGGGAACTATGAAGAAATGCTAGAATCTCACTGAAAACTACAACTAGGCCACATAAATAATAAGCTACTGGCTTTACGTTATCTACTGTAGAGTCTCGAAGGCAGGACTCCATACGGTTGCAAGCTACAACCCCCACTTGCCCAGACCAGCTGAGCAGGAGGGAGGAGGCAGTCACGTTCTAACAGGGCAGGCTCCCAAGCCCTTCGGGCCCCTAACCTCAGCTTGGGCGGCGGGAGATTGGGGTGGAGGGGAGCTGTGTCTGTTTACTTTCATGCGTTTTTGTCTTTTTCTTCAACGAAGCCTGTAACCCTTTCCAACAGGCTGGAGGTCTCACAGGCCACGAGATAATCCTTGACGGTACCCGGCACAGCGTTAAGACCCATCCGCGCTACCACAGCACAGATGAACCAGCCCGACAGAAAGGCCACCACTTAGCGCCACCCCTTCCTCAAAGCGCTTCCCTCTCAGACCTAAAGCTTCTCGGCGCTCTCCATCTGCGCAGTACAGCACGAGGGTGACCGTCCCCGCAGGCAGCCGCCCCAGCTACACGGGCTAAGCTCTTAACAGGTGAACGCTGCTGTCCCCCACCCCTCACCAGAGGCCCTCACGCGCCTCCTGGCCCCGCCTCCCGCCGTGAGCTGCTCGGCCCCCTTCCGCCATGCTCGGCCCCTCACCTCCGCCAGGCCCTGCGGCTCCCGGCCGCCGCCAATCAGCCACCGCAGCATCGGGACAGGCACCTGCGTCCCTGCCACGGGCGACTCGCTATGGCAGCGAGACCTTCCCTTGCTATCCGCTGCACCAGCTGGGCGTCCGCAGGCAAAGACTTCTCCGGACAAAAAGGCCTTCTTAATCGAGCTCCGAGAGGGAACCAGCCCACCAGTGGGCGGGACCGAGGGGGCATGAGCAATCGATCGCCGAGTGAGTGCTGCGTCGCCGCCGAGGGGCGCTGTGGGGAGGCGGCATGGCAGAAGCCATGAGGCGACGGGGGGCTGCGTTTGGGCAGCCGGTGGAACAGCGCAGCCGTTTGACTGACGATTTGACTGTTGATTCCGTATAGTGGACACATGAACTATTGATCGGCTTCTTACTTGCTGTCGTCGGATTTCAAAGGAAATTTATGCTATAACAAAAGAATCCTTGCCATTTTATTGCAGTCATCTTACTCGTTTCCTGAAGTAAACGACTGCCTAAGTTTTCCATGGCCGCAGCTGTTTTCATTCTCCTTCACTGAATCGGCTTTAGGTCTGCAATGTCCTTGTCAGGATGGAGTAACAAATACTGCACAGATACACCACTTCAAAATGTGGATGCACCATAGGGCTAAATAGTGGTCTCATGCAGCTCACTGACCTGCACCTCCTCAGCACTTAACACAGTGATCTTGGAATTTGAGGTGCGCATGGAGCGAGACCTGAAAACCCAATGCAAAAGGCCAAAAAAGTGTTCTTGTGCAGACACAGGTAGCAAAGAACCCCCCAAAATGTGTAAATATGTCCAGTAGCCACTGCTTGTAAACGTGTCCAGAGCCACTGCTCTGGGCATCTGAATCTACATTTTTCAATTGTCCTGCTGCCTTTTCAGTCACCTTGTTTCAGGTCATCAACACCACATGGTTACATGAGGCATACCTGAGATTTCCCATATACCTAAGGCAGAAGATAGTAGTGGTTTACTAAGTCCTGAACTTCTTGCAATGATCAACCTGTGTCTGAAAAGTGTGGGATACATCCCAGGGCTAGGATGAAATGCTGTTACCGTGACCCGAGCTTGACAAGTATTGACGTGCAACCTGAGTATTCCCATTTGTTAACTACTGTAAATTCTTTGCAGCTCCCCAGCAAACTAAAGCTGATGATGAGTATAAACTAGGTCTAAAGCAGGAAAAAAATTCCTGCTTTAGTATACTTCTGATTTTTCATTTCATCTCAGTCATGCTAGATTCCCAGCTCAGAGGTACTGTTCCTGCAGACTAAGGGCAAGCCAGTGGGATTACTTTGTGCATGCAGATACATCTGCCAGTGTTTCCATGGTAATATTTTGTCATTACCAATCTGCTCTTCGGCAGTATTCCTAAATAATTTGATATCTTCTCCAAACTGGCAAGTGTTGGCTCATTTCATTGCATTCATTTGTTGGAAGGACTAAACAGCGTAACACTACTTATGATTGTGTGACCTATAATCCTCAAATATAGTATCTATGAACAAAAACAAAAACAAAAACAAAAAGGAGAGAGAAGAGCACTTAGTGAACCAGATATGAGGACAGGGAATGCTGTTTATGCAGCTTAGCAACATGAGTAAGGATTTTATTTCTTCTTCAATAAAGTGAGGAAAATAACACTGCTTAAATATATCTCTCCTTTCCTGCCATGCGTCCATATTACAACCTATTCTGATGTATTATAGTTCACACATCTGGATGAGAGGAGAGAAAAAATTGCAGCTTGGTACTCTGTCAAACAGGATCTTTAAGGATAAGTACAGATCTCTGGCTTTCATAGCAGCATCTGGAGGCTGTAGGTGTTATGCCATCTTTGTAAAGACCATATTGGAATGTGTTCTTCAAAACAGGAGCTGGAAATGCATAACATTCCTCCTACATGGTTAACACAGAACCTCGCTTGACTGTGATGGTCTGTTGGGTTTGCATGGCAAGGTTTTGCTAGTGGAAGGGACTACAAAGGTGGCTTCTGTTAGAAGCTACTAGAAGGTTACCCTCTATCCAGCAGGCAATGCCAAATGACTCCAAGATGGACCCACCTCTGGTCAAGGCCAAGCCCATCACTGACAGTGATAATGCCTCTGTGATAACATATTTCAGAATGGGGAAAATAAACTATGCAACAGCATCCAGAGAAGAGGAATAAGACCATGTGGAGGAAACAGCTTCAAGAGAAACACCAAGGTCAGTGAATGAAGATGTGCTCCAGAGGCAGGAGCAGAGGTCCATCGGCAGCCTGTGGTGAAGGCCATAGTATCACAGTATCACAGTATAAGCAAGGTTGGAAGAGACCTCAAAGATCATCAAGTCCAACCCATTACCACAGACTTTGAGACCATGGCACCAATTGCCACGTCCATATAGTGAGGCAGACCAGCCCCCTGCAGCCCATGGAAGAACAGATATCCACCTGTAGCCATAGAAGACCGCACAATGGAGCAGACAGATGCTAAAAAGAAGCTGTGCTAATTGGACTCAATCATTCTACAGATCTTTTCCAACCTAAATGCTTCTATGATTACATGACCCTGTGGGAAACATATGCTGGAGCAGGCTTCTGGCACAAAATATGCACCAGGTAGGATAGAGGACCCTATGATGGAGTAGGCTTGTTGGCAGGACTTGTGACCTGATGGGGGTCCCACTCTAGAACAGTCCGTTCCTGCAGGACTGCACTCCAAGGAAGTGACCCATGATAGAAGTTTGTGAAGCACTGTGACCATGGGAGGGACTTACACTGGGTAAGTTCATGAAGGGCTATTTCCTGTGGGAACATCTCCACTCTGGAGCAAGGAAAGAGTATAAGAAGGAAAGAACAGTAGAGACAATGCATTGGATGCACTGACCAAAATCCCCATTTCCCATCCTTCTGCACCACTCAGAGGGAAGAAGCAATCAGGATTGAAGTCAAGACTGGAAAGAGAGGTAGAGTGCAACCTGATCTAGGCAAAAGTGTTTTAGCAGGAGCATGGAGTAGATGATCTCCAGAGCTTCCTTCCAATCCCCACCTCATTGTTCTCTACAACTACCTAAAATGAGATTGCAGTGAGGTGGCAGTCAGCCTCTTCCCCTTAGTATCAAGTGACAGAATGACAGGTTGTACCAGGGGAGGTTTAGAATGGATTTAGGAAAAACTTATTTACTGTAAGAGTGATGAGGTATTGGAACAGGGTGTCCAGGGTGTGGCAGAGTCACTGTCCCTGGAGGTGTTCAAGAAACCTGTAGACATGGCACTTTGGGACATAGTTTAATGGTCATGGTGGTGTCAGGTAAACAGTTGTGCCCAATGATCTTAGAGGTCTTTTCCAACTAAAACAATTCTATGATTCTACCATTCTGTGATTCTGTGTATTGCAGACTTACTGGAAGCAGAAACAACTTTCTTATTTCCCAGTGCAGTTTGTACATGTGCTATGTCTTTCATGATGTCTAGATGAAGAGTGCAATCCACCACATTGTTCTGGTTGTCAGGCCAAGATGTAGTGCCTTCTGCAATGTAGTGGTTTGTTGCTGTCAGCCATTGGCCACTGGCAAAAGGTTTTGTGAAGGCTCTTAAACAATATGGAAATGATGGGACAGTTTGAGGGTAACTGTCACTGCAGGAAATTTACTGTGTATGTTATGATTGTGTTTGCAAAAGGAGACTTTCCTTCACAAATGCACCTTTTCTTGTTCCCCAGGCCTTTGTATCTGAGTGGAGAAAGACATTTTCTTTCTAGCTTCTATCCCAAGAGCTTCCCTTTTAACTCACCTCAGTGGAACTCTGGCCTCTACTGTCATGATTCAGCACAGAAGCTGTCACTGAGTTGTCTCTTTATCTCTCTTCGCTAACACTTGTGATATGTCCTATTAATTGCATACCTCTTACCCCTGGCTTCTCTTGTTACATCAACCAGATATACTGACCTAAAACTCTAAACACTCCCAAGTCTTCAGAAACAGTAATTTTGCAGCTAACTCAATAGATGGGTAGCACTAATGTTCCTGTGAACTTTGCACAGTTGAAGTACTGCCCAGCAGTACCACAGGCTTTGGATGCTTAGCATTTATAACTTCTCTCTTGTGTCACAGTCATATCATTCGCCTGGTGGATGTGGGGAGGCCTGTGGATGTGGTCTACCTGGACTTCAGCAAGGCCTTTGACACTGTCCCCCACAGCAAACTGCTGGCTAAGCTGTCAGCTCGTGGCATGGATGGCAACACTCTGTGCTGGGTTAGGAACCGGCTGGAGGGCCGAGCCCAGAGAGTGGTGGTGAATGGTGACACATCCAGCTGGAGGCCTGTCACTAGCACTGTCCCCCAGGGATCAGTATTGCACCCCATCCTCTTTAACATCTTCATTGATGATCTGGATGAGGGCATTGAGACAGTCATCAGCAAGTTTGCAGATGACACCAAGTTGGGGGCAGATGTTGGTGGGTTGGAGGGCAGAAGGGCTCTGCAGCAGGACCTCGAGCGCCTGGACAGATGGGCAGAGTCCAAGGG